>JAOVYW010071278.1:8191-20711 GCA_025775045.1 Hiodon tergisus
GAAGTCGACGATGTGGGGCTGTGGACCCCTCCTTCCTGGGAGAAGTCGACGATGTGGGGCTGTGGACCCCTCCTTCCTGGGAGAAGTCGACGATGTGGGGCTGTGGACCCCTCCTTCCCTTGACTCCCTCCATGTTGGGCTGGGAGGAATGCGGCGTTCCACTACATCCCTATGGGATGTATCCCCCTTGTTGTGAAAGAGGCTGCAGATCTTCCAGGTTGGGTTCTGGATAATGGTGTTGCCACTCATTTGCCGCTTCACAGTGTTTCTAGTCAAAAAGAAGGATATTCTGTGATGATCCTACGTGGGCTACCAATCCCGGAAATCTGTGACACACATGGAATCTTTAAACGGATCGAATTGGTACTCATCTCTGGACTTTGCCAGTGGGTAATAGCGAGCCCCAAGGACGATGAGATGACACAACTCCTCTCTACCTCTTTGAGTTTCAAAGGATGCCTTCAACCTTTCAACCGTTAATGCAGCGCTGCCTTGGGGACCAGGTAAATTACTCATAATTAATTTAACCAGATAATATCATTGTCTACTCTCTTGACCAGCTTTTAGCAGAGACTGCAGCTTTGAGGAAGAAGACCCAGCTAGTATCCTGGGTGGAATTTTCATCTGGAACTATTTGCTGTGAAGTGGGCACTGAGTGACTGAGAAATTTCACTTCAACCCCTTGGTGAACAGCTAGACATAAAGGCATTAATCGGTAGTGCAACTGGTCCCAATCTGTGGTAAGATACCACCCGGCATCGCTAACAATGGGGTATAATAGCCCACTGGGTAAAGCAGCATATATATATATATATATATATACATACACTGTATAAATACTGTGTATATGCTGTGTGTAGACCATGTTCAGTAATTGCTTCAGTTGTTTTTGGAACTGAACACTGGAAGTTAACTTGCGTGTGCTGCCATACTAGAATATGTAGTCTTTGATGTTTATTTTTTGTCTTCTGAATTAGTGCCCCAGCAGAAAAAAAGCCATTTTTAGAATTTTTAGAGGGACAAGGAGTTCTGCAACAGATGGTATGGTCTTCACAGAGCCCTGATCTCAACATCATTGAGGCTGTCTGGGATTGCCTGGACAGACAGAAGCAAGTGAGACAGCCAAAGTCTGTAGAAAAACTATGGAAAATTTTCCAAGATGCTTGAAACAATCTACTTGTCGATTGTCTTATAAAACTGCAGGGCAGGGAACCTAAGAGAATTACTATTTACTTCCCTTTATAGTATTTATGTTATTTAGAGACCTTTCATTTCATTATTTTTGAAAGCATCTTCACTTTACAGAATGCTTTTACATGTGCCTGAGACTTTTGCACAGTACTGTGTGTGTGTGTGTGTGTGTGTGTGTGTGTGTGTGTGTGAGAGAGTGTGTGTCTGTGTCTGTGTGTGTGTGTTTGTATGTCTGTGTCTGTGTCTGTGTGTGTGTGTGTGTGTGTGTGTGTGTGTGTGTCTGTGTGTCTGTGTGTGTGTGTGTCTCTGTGTGTGCGTGCATGCGTGTGTGTGTGTGTGTGTGTTTGTGCGTGTGTATATATAAACCTACTCCTCCATACGGATAAAATAAAGACATTTTATTGTAATTTTAAAAGCGGGGCAGATGCATGAAAACCTCTCACATAATTTATGATGTCTGTTTGTAGTCTAATGGCCCGGTTTTTTTTTACTGTTATTTTGCAACTGTGGCATTTGCCTCATTGCCTTGACCTGAGCCACAGGTTACGGTTATGGTCTGGTTATGGTCACTGTGTTTACAATGGGAATGTGGAAAGGAAAATTGATCGGTAGTAGTCCAGAAGGAAGTTTTTTCAGGGCAAGCGTTGCACTCGGCAGGGAATATGCTGAGTGATATATCTGCAGGATAATCTGTCAGAATTCCCCATCGCTAAAGTATTTCACAGATTATTCCTTCTGCACCTATTAAAAGAAAGCCCCCTGAGATTTATTGGCGAGGTTTAGCTGTATGGTAATACAAAGCATTAAGCAGGTGATATCATAGCCGATGCATACTTGCAGGAACGTGGAGGAAGCCAGTTTAATTACATGCAATGTTCTGGATATACATCACCGGCCCTCTCTCTCAGTACACACATCAAACTGGAGGTTATAATCTAATGCTACGAGCTAACAACACCTTTGCTTTGTTCCGATTTGAAACGATTCGCTCTAAATATCGCTTGGTGGCTACGACTGTAAATTAATTCCTGTTGCTAAGTGGTTTGACAAGGGAATATCTAATGCGAGCTCTCTGTACAAGATTTAAGTTGTATCCAGTTTTGCCCTTAGCTGATTGGTTGATATGCCCCTCCGGAGTGTTTGTGTGAATGGCTGAAGACAGCCAAGGGCTAGCCTGTCAGAGCAAAGCTGGGATTTAATTGACTGACTGTAAGTCAAGTGAACTCTGCCTGACAGATTCCCCCCCTTGTTGTAAAACAAAGCTGTGTAAGTACTTCTGGGTTCAATAAAAAAGCATGCTGGCCTGTGAGACGAGGAGCCTCTCGGACACAGACTCTCCCACACGGAGGCACAAACCCCCCCGAAGGGATCTGACACCTCATGGCTTGGGCGTTGGTGCATTGCCTACATTTCCCAGAATGAGATGGGTCACCTGGGGCTGTTCTCGCTGGGCGTGCCGACTTTTCTGCCCCCCGAGGCTGGGGGAGCGTTTACCGGCGTGGTCCGCCGACTAATGGCGTTGGCGGTTCTGAAAATGTGTCAATTACAGGGCGATGCGTCCGGAACTGGTCAAAAAGCCCATGTTTTCTAAATTTCATCTGGAGCCAGCAAACATAGCAACCGCAGGCTGTTATCCTGTGGAAAGAAGAGGTATCCATGGTCTTCTCCTGTGAAATGTCTCTACAGGGGAAATTTTGGTTTCCCTGTGGTAGTATGAAATTGCTGTGCAATGAGTCCCTATTTTTTTAAGTTTTCTGGCTGAACAAAATTGAGTTAGTGTTAACCATGTTAGGCTTACCAGACCAGGGACTTAAATCCCCTAAATAATGTAAAGAAATTGCTCCCTTTGACAAGTTAATTTAAACCACGCTTTCATAAAAAGCGATTGCCGGGTTTGTGGCTCTTTTCTGCTCCCTTATCCACAAAAACAAAGATCCGGAAAATTCTACCTTTCAGAATGTTTAGATTTATTATTTCTATATGTAGATTCTTAGTGGTAGTAGAACCTAGAAAAAACTGCAAACGGTCTATGAAGTCAGCCCAGATAAAGAATATTATGCCTGTAAGGTAAAACTGTGATGAAATCTGAAGATGCCCTACATTGATTATATATCAACAGAACATCCCGGCGGGCCTCGAGCAGTAATACAAAGGATTTCCCCTTTGGATTCTATTCAGAGGCGGGACCACCCAAGCCATAGGGCATACTGGCAGGCAAGGATCCCAATTTTCATTGGCTCTTAGTGATGTCAATCATTGTTCGCGTCGAATCGCCACTTTTGGGTGGCACCCCTAATTTAACTGTTGTTCCCCCCTGTGCCCCCCCACTTGAAAATAATCTGGATCCGCCCCTGCATACAGACCAATAACGGCACAGCAAAATTCAGTGACATATTTGAATCCCTTTTCCCCTTAGTTTTCTAAACGCTTTTCAGAGCTCTAGAAATCTCACGCATTTAAAACATTTGCACAGACTTCTGGCGTTGAAGCTGCCTCCGGGACTTGTCTGATCGTCACACAGTATAAATCCCTTGAAAGTAATCACCTGTGGTCACAGACCGACACTGTGATGTGATTTGAATGGGAAGAATGTCCAATTATTATTGACCCTTTCATTTTTTACTTAGCGCCTCTTCCACCTGAATCCCCTGCCATTCTTATGTGAAAATCACAGGGGCAGGTAGTTTATGGTTTGCCTTGAAAACGTCCTTGTGTGCTTTGCATAGCGATGCTGGGACACGGGTATAAATTGTCAGCTCGATTTGGAGCAAATGTATTCTCATCTGACCTCTGGGCAGTAAAATTCGCATAGTGTCATATTCATAACTTTTCTCCCTCTCTCTTTCATCGTTAAGGTGCCGGAGTTCTCATGAGTTTCAGCAAATTACTATGTCCTCAGTGGAACAAAGCGAAGTGATTACATCTCCAGCCAAAACAACATTTTAGCCAAAGCGTAATTTTATATCTTTCATGACTTTCAAATATATTTCTGTGCCTCGGCCTTGCGCTTTTACAGGATTTCACTCATTTTATTTTCAATCCGATGAAAATACCTAGCGAAACATGCGCTGTGTGTTTACGTCCAGGTCTTTACTCATAAGGGCATGCAGTGAATAGCATCTTTAAAACCCCAGTGTTGTTGTTCAGTGAAATGAACACATTGGTATTGTAGGAGGTGTGAGAAATGAGCCTCTGTGCATCAGAGACATAAGCAATATGTTTAATTTATCCTACGTGTTAAGGGGAGTGCCTTTTCTCGAGTGATTGACGCTCCCGTCATGGGTTTCAGTGATTATGCAATGATTGCCACTATGCATTGCTCAGGTCTGTGTGTGGACTTGACATAAGAACTGCCACAGCACATTTAAACTGAAAACTCTAAAGTAACCAATTATGTTTAAGCAAAGTGTAGAAGGTCCTTTTGAAGACTTGATTTATGTGTGGCGAAATGCAAATGTCTTCAGCGAGATTTGCTGCAGTGTCCTTAAAGGCAGAGTCTAACCAATCGCCCTGCTCCATTTTAGTGTGGTGTTGATGACGAGGGCAGGTTTTTCTGGCAAATACCTAACGATACAGTTACATTATATTGATATTATTAGTGCGTTGCGTTTAATTGTCAGGCCGTGTCACTCCACAACACTGATTCTAAATTGTAAAAACCTGCCCCCTTGACTCTCATGGCAGCGTGACACTTCCATTTGAATCAGCTTTCAAAAGGTTATTCGTGGAAGCCCGTCGCAGACAACTGCGACTGAAAATATACCAGAAGTCTGCCAAGGAGCATCTGAAGGAAAAGTAACGACGACTACCGAGGTAGCTAACTGTTCCTCTAAATAGCTGTTGTGTTGAAAATGAGTCAGGCTTTAAACTTGGGAAATATCCTGCATGGGACGTCCCAGTGACCGACAGCACAGATGTATTTTGAAAACTGAATCGTTCTATCAGCGGTAAATTGGAAATGTTTTCTTAATGAACGTGAACTTTGAAATGTATTTTGAAATAGATGGTACTCGTCCATGCCCGTGAATCTGTTAGCCCCAGGACGAGTCATCTTGGCTACATACGGTGTTGGCACAACGCGAGACGGAGGCGACGCCACTTCTCTCTGCCCGCTTCTCAAAAAGCCCTGTCATTTCCGCCTTTGCTTTGACAGGGTTTCGCATTTGAGGCTTGGCTCTGCAGGGCATCCCTTTCATCTGGATGGTTTTACCGTCACCCAGTGGTGGGGGCGGGGGCAATCCTCTCGCTGGGACACTTCAGATCTGCTGGCCCAGGAAGCACCTGGCCATGCGTTGATAAAGGACGGCGTGAACTCCCAGGGTGCACCTGGCTTTGTGTTGATAATACACTGGATCGCAAAGTGTGCCTCGTGGCCAAGTTGAGCGTGAGGGAAAATGGCACTGTGTAAATATTGGGCATCTGCCTGGCCTGTTGCCTTGACACGTCCTTTCAGCCTTCCATCACGCTCTCAAGATGCAGTTCATCTGCCTCACCAGTGGCTCCTCCCTCCAATCCAGTACCCCAATCTCACCCTGTCCAACCAGCCTTGCACCCCTGGCGGAAATTAGAGCAGATGACTCATTATAAAGTCTTTGAGGTTGAATGGGAGGAAGAGACCCAACTCTTATCAAACCCTTCAACGGGTTGACCTTTGTAACAGAAAGTTCATCAGAGTGTCTCTGTGATTGAGATGGTCCACATCAATTCACTTCAGCAGCCTTGCCTGAGCAATATCGAAGGAGTTACTTTTCATCGATTACCTTTTTGAGGCTCCGGTCGAGTTCCCTGGTCACCGCTGCCACAGAGACCACTTATCTCACGGAGGGCTGCAATCCCTGGATATTCTTCAACGTTTTCCTTCACAAAATCGTGTTTACCTGAAACAATACAAATTGGCTGAAATTCCCCCCCAGTGGTTTGTACATCTATTCCAGGAGGGCGCCGTTTCAGCAATTTATTTGGCTGACATCAAGAGGGAGGAAAGAAAAATCTGGGGAATTTCTGACAGTAGAAGACACGTGTTAATTCCCAGCGCCCATGTTAAATCTATGTCAGAATACTCCTCAGAAGGGATTCCGTGAGGAACGGGTTTTCAGATGTACGCTAGATTTCACCTTCTTGTATGGTGGGCGAGGTTGCAGGTGCTGCGGTATTAAAGTGGAGATGAGGTTGAATAAGCTCGCTGAAACATATAGAAGCCCTGTAAAATATATGTCAATGTTTGCATATAGACGACAATCCTCTTTGGATCGACTCCTTAAAAGTGGATTTAGGTAAATTACAGATTTAGTATCAATCAAGGGTGCTTAGAGTGGAGCTGAGACACCCTAGGGCGTTAACGCTGTGCAGTAGATTAAAACGTGGGTTTCCTTCTTTTTTCCCGGGCCTACAGGCACTCCTCAATTAATTTGCACAAGTCGGAGAATACCCTAAACTAATGGCGCCTAATTGGTGTGTGGTTTTTACCGGGAGGCCGCAGACAGCGAACAGCATCCATCACTGGTCTGAGACCAGTCCCGCCCACAACCACGCCTCCCGGAGGCTGTAAGTCAGCTTTGTAGGGTGGGGAGTTGGCCGGCTCTGCCTTTTTCTCAGGATGGGGACGGGTTTCAGCGGTTGGATGTGGCTGCTAGGCGACTGTTGCCAAGCGCAGATGGGGTCTGCTACTCAGTCCCGCTGCAAAGCCAACCTGTGGGGGGCCAGGATGGCGGATATGCATACAAATGTGCCCTTACAGAGTCAATTTACTCACCTCCAGTTCTGTTTGTTACCCCACGTGAACAGATCAGGCAATCACTATGTAAACAAAGGCCCAAGGCCCACATTCATGCATCAGAAAAGCTCTGTGCCGAACAAGTAAAGTAAATGTTAAACCATCTTTATTTTGTTTCACCAGCCAGCGTTACTCTGTTGATGTCACGGATTCGGTAACCTGGCTCTGAACATGGTTTATTCTAACGCTGATGGCCTTATGTCAAATGGCCTTCGTTGCGCAGTTTGTGAGACCTGTATTGAAGAGACACGTGACATGTGGCGTATCTTCCAAATGGCGTTGCCACCCGTGTGTGCTCGGGGAACAGGGAAAGATGGTGAAAGTGCTAAAGCCTGCCTTGGCGTGGCCGAGAGCGGGTTGGCCGACGCACCCGGGGAAACGCTGATGCTAACGCTAACATTTGGACCCACAGATGAAGCTTTGCGCTGTAAATCCTCCCGCGCTGTAATCCGCTGTCATACAGATGCCGGTGGCCCCCTGTTGGGTTTCCTCAGCTTCTCACAGCTGAAAAGAGAGGTCTCATTTGGCGCCATGAGGCCGTTGTCTGACTTTGTGTTCGCAGCCAAGGGATTGGAGAGGAAACGTGACCCGGAGGGACCGGGTTCTAGGCCGGCTATTGAGTAAATTCATCGGATGCAAATAAGAGGACTGTGCTTCCACTTAAATACTGGATGTAACTACTTAGGCTGGAATGCAACTATTATACTTACGTTTGGGAACAAATCCTAATGACACATTTACTGGAGAGTTCCAAGCGCAAACTGTGGAGTAATCAATAATACTTTGAGTAGTTATATGCCTGTGAAACCATCCCTTTAAAGCTGAACTCAAATTGCATTTGTATCATACATGCATTTGGCACTAAACGTAAATATTATATGCACAACTTTATATTGGAGAATGATGCCTATTTCTCCGGATTTAATAAATACCTGTTTATTAACACCCAGATTAATTAAAAGCCCTGTTTAGAATATATCTGCCATTTTAAACTCATTTATAACAAAGATATAAGCATCTGTTATTTCATTGTCTAACCAACCTAACCTATTTTTTACATGTATATCCTAAATATAACATATGAAAAATATATCTTTCATTTATTTTCAAAATCCAGAGTTGTGAATTATATGGATTAATTTACATCTAGGGTTCTGGTTTTTATAGATCACCCCCCCCCCCCCCAAAAAAAAAAAATATATAGTTTTTTCCTGGATATGTTAAAACCACCTTAAACACCTACATCACCAGCTGTAAATATTTTAGTTACATCAGTTACATGAGGGCAGTGTCCTTGACAGTTAATCAAAGGGACACTCACAAAACGAACATGCTAAAAATACAGCTTTGCGTGTCACCAAGGGGGAAGTAATACTCAGGAGACACACAAACATAATCCGTTTCGCGGATTTGTGCCTGTCTGCAACCCTGGGTCTTTCTATTCTCTGGTCCACGCCTGGCTCTGTTTAAACTCCTGCCTCTCGTTAGGAAGCTGAAGACCGCTGTGACTAATTGGGGCAAGGTGACTGGGGTACAGACTGCGGGTACAGACTGCGGGTACAGACTGCGGGTACAGACTGCGGGTACAGACTGCGGGTACAGACTGGAGGATGAGACCTCAAAGCCCTGTGGTCTGCCAGGGAAAAATAAACAGCTTGCCCCACGAACTTTGTCATTAAAGGTTGAGGATCTGGGATGAAAGTTATAACATTCAATCCACTTTAGTCTGTGTTTTCCATCAGATGTGGGGGGGAAAAAACATAAAATGGCACCATAGAATTTTCTGCCATTCTATCATTTAGATTTTTGTATTTTCTTGTGCCTTGTGTTGTAGGTATTTTTTTGGTTTTACTATGTACTATTTTTATTATATATATACACGCACGTATATACTAGTTGACTGATAATTTTTTAATAAAACCAAACATATCTCATTGTGAGCAGAGCTGATGGAACACATTTATATAGTTTGGTGAAGCAGGTGAAACTGGTCACTGGTCACAAACCGGAATGGGTGACAGCAGTGTCCAGGATTTACACAGTGTGAGTACAACAAGGGTTCCACCGTGACGAAAGAGACAAGAAAACCTGAGGAAGTTTAGATTTATTTATTTTGTATCGGCAGCTGTACAGAACCTGAATGAAATTGACACCTGCGACAAAAAGATGTAATTTTCAATGTAACCTCTGGCATTCTTGTTGACAGGGGAATAGATATGTTCCGAATTCATGAAAATCACCCGGTGTGTTCTCACACAGATAAACCTGCTGAGGGACCTGAAGGAATCAGAGTTACGCAAGGTCGTCACCATGTCAGATAGGCCTGGCGGGCCAGGCCGTTGGCTGTCCGTGAAGGCCACCGCCATTACTGTGGCACATACCCTGGTCGAGATTGCAGTCTTATCAGATCTATCCCGGGTGTGTTTCTCAGTTGATTCTAAAAGACCTGGTGTGGCTCAGCCGGGTGAATTACTCTAAATGGCTTTCTGTCTCCAAAGGCCTGACGTTCAAATCTAAGGCTGAACGTCTTTATGGAGAAATTTTAAACTGAGAAATATGAGTGAAAAAACAAGATGTGCTACCTATCATTTTGGCAAAATGTGAATTTAAAGCATGAAACCATTATCACACCTGTTATCCTCATTTACTAGTTTTTAGGGGCATCTGTCATATTGATTTATTAGATTTGCTTATTGTTTAATGTACTAACTTCTGGAACGTTTACACATTTCCGTTCTACAAAACTATCCATACACCTTGTGCGAACAATGTAGATTATGTAGTCTTATGCATTTACAGTACGGGATTGGGTTTGTTTATGCCGTGTGTGGTGGAGCATTTTAACGTAGCCGCAATGCACGACTTAATGAGAAAACTCGTCTCCTACCTTGTTAGCTTCTGTTTGGGAGCCGTTTTGTTTTTCTCACTCGCTTGACAATATCGATGGCTTCTGGAGTCTCATTTCAGTGTCTCCAAAAGTTTGTCAAATAATACATTTTTCAGTCAATGGATATTTCTCCCTATGCATAATTTTCTGGTTTATGGAATTTTTAAAAGCTTTCCGCGGGCTCTTTGTCTTTTCTCCGACAGTGATATTAAATGTGGTTGCCCGTGTGTCAAGTAGGGTAAGCCATTTCAGCATGGTTTTGTGGACGTAAAAAGCAATTCCTTTGACATCCACATCAGTGACTAGTCTTGAGTTTGGTTCTCTGCAATTTGCGTATTTTCTTTTCCACCACACCTAAATGAGTGCCGTAAGCCATCACTTACATTTTAGTTCCACTGACTTGTCTGAACTACCTGCCCTTGGCTTTACAGGAAAATGTTTTAAATTATAATGTATAGTGTTTCTTTTTATAGGACATTTCTTCATATGTGACTTTTATCTACAATTTTATCTCTTAATTTTCATCATTCGCAGATGTTACAACTCTCTTTTGGTAGTGTTGGTAAATTGGCGATTTATGATTCGCAGACCCGTCTGCATTGTTATCGCAGAAACGCATGGCGATCCCTTCGCTATCACAAAAAACGTAATTCCTTTCTAATTCTAAGGTAAATGCTGGCTAAGTCAATGGAGATACATACATGTTAAAAGAAGTCTAAGGGGTTACCAGGCGCCAAAAATTTAAAACTGGATTTGTTTGTTTTTGCCACCAAAAGATCTACCATTGTCAAAAAACAGAAAGCTGCAGTTTAATAATAAATAAATAAAACGTTTTAAAGATAATTTGCTCAGTCAGCGATCAACTACAATCATACAATCCACGAATCTGTAAAGATATTTTTAAACGAATAAATCAATGAATAAAAATATGTAGAATTTAACATTGTACATCTGTTCTAAAACTTAAATGCTCACAATATATTTCAACCAGCGGGTGAAAATGAATATTTCTCTTTGAAATGATATTCGTATTAAATTTAAGTATTCACGATCCAATTTAAAGCAATATAGTGAAGCCTTTTGGCACTCTACAATTAAAGAAACCACCAGGAAGTTGTAAAGATTTCATGTGTTCGAAAGTTTGAGATACAGCTTTAATGTAATCTTAAAGCAGAATCTGGAAGGTGATTAAACTAAGCAAAACAGAATCCATATAAAAAGAAACAGTCTTTGTTGATCAAAGAGCCATACTTTACGAAGACAGGGAGCTTTTTGAGACTTAACACATTTAATTAAATAAGGATTACCTAAAACAACATTGCAGATGAGAGAAGAATCCATGTAACTGAAAAATGTTTACACAGGCTTGTGTGTTTATAGGTCAAGTTTTTTCTGAAGTATATATTCAATGAATATTTTAAATGACTATATAACACATATAAAATGACCTCTTGGCTTATAAAAAGTAAAATACAATGCAGAGAATAATACGTTTTCGGAAGATATATTGCGTGACCTAAAAAACTGTTATCTCTGGCTGAGTCCATTTATAGTCCTCAAAGTGTTTAACGGGTGTTAAAATATGTGTATTCTGTGAACATGCTTATAGTCTGTAAATAAACTTCAGCATATCCTGACAATGGTGGCAACATATCCTGACAATGAATACACAGAATGTCCTCTATTTCCTTTTCTTGGTTTACTTTATGATGGCAGGAAAAAATCCTGTTTAACAAAACAGTTGGTTCTCATGGCTTTGAATCTTCAAGAGACTTCATATTTTAAGCAGACATCTATGATAGAGAAGTTTTATCTGCTGCAATTAACCACCTGCATGCAGACCGATTTTCCAAATGGCAGTAAAAAGTGTGTTTTCCTAAAATATGTGGCTGGACTGTGGCTTCTAATACTGGAAAAAAACAACAATTGAATAATTAGATTTCAGAGCCTAAAAAATACCATATTTTGACACAAATTGTTTGTATAGGTAATATTTTCTATTAAATGATAAAACATCTCATAAGAACTCATTCATTCTTAAATGTTGTACCGAGCAGAGTAAAAACAGAACATATCCTTTATATTTGAACTAACGTCATTAAGGCTGCATATTGTCTCAGACCAAATTGTAACGATGGGCTGAAACTGAAGCCTGCAGAGAAGACCACATGGGGGGAACGGCTAGTTTTTTTCTGTTCACTCAGTTCCTACATCATAGTCTGTTTATTGTCAATGGCACTAATTGAGTTGGGGCTGTTCATTAAAGGTTAAATATGTTTTCTGGGTTATTCAGTGTGATGACAAAAATACCTCGCAGTTCACTTGGATGAAAGTGTTGGTGTTGCCAAAGGTAACGGAATGGATGACCTTGTAAAGACAATACAGGGGCTCCTTTTTATTATCATCTCTAATCAAGGATCCTCGGGTATCTAAGCAGCTTAAATTCATCTTGAAAAAAATAATTATTGTTGCGATGTGGCCATTATTTCTGCCTAATAAATGAAATCTTTACAACAACAAAAAAAACACCTTGATTTAAGAAAGACGGATATTACCACTGAGGAGATGATGATGATGACGATTCATTTTTTAGTATTGTTATTTTTATTATTATTGTTGTTGTTTTTAAACATATTTAAATACATAAATATATAGGTATATGTTTCTGT
>JAOVYW010071300.1:6940-18717 GCA_025775045.1 Hiodon tergisus
TGCTGCTGCTGCTGTTGCTGTAACTGAGATGACGTTTTGTGTGTTAATGCACATTCACAGAAAAACATCTCCAGCCAGTCACGAGACAAATGATATCGAATGTCACCACACTACCAATTTAAAAACAGACTGGTTGGTTAATTCCAACCAGTTACAGCCATCTACCAGACAATAGCTTTTATTTTTATTTTACTGGACTGGGTAAGCAATAACTACCTTTTTCATTTAACTTCGACAACTAACAACCAGAGAGACCACCAACCAGGCTAATGAAACAAGACTCAAGACATACCCTGGGACGGCGTCATGTGAGCCAAACACATGGTGCAGTCAAAGCTGTTATCCGCCGCATTCTCTACCTCTTCATGTGTGTTCAGATTCTGACAGGAGGCGTGGATCCACCTGGAGAAGTGGTGGGTGGGGGGGTAAGTGGGACAGGTCGTGAGGTAAGAGCAAACAGCAACTGGGGAGAACCCAGATTGACAGAGAATACCCTTTGAGAATCAGCTTTTGTCCTCTGGAAGCACCCAGGAAACATAATGCTGAAGTCAGTGGCTTGAGAATGCGATTCCAGGGCCACTTCACAAAACGTTTTGCCGTATACGAGAATTGAATCAAGCGGCAAGCGAACAAACAATTCCTGCAGACTACGGATGTGAAAAGCTTGTGCAAACACACAGACGACATCACGCTACTTCTTCCGGGGACTAGTCTACGACAGCGACGATTAGGGAGGTGAAGAACCTTCCACCGGGGACTGGAGCCCACCTGTCGCATTGCCGGCACTGTACGATGAGGTCGTCCTCCCGGTAGCTGCGGGCGCACACCGGGCACACGGACAGGCTGGCACAGGGAGCACACTGGGTGTAGTTGTTCTGCCACTCACACCTCAGACCGGGGGAGGTGGCACCACAGTGTGTGCAGGAGACGCACCTGTGGGAGAAAAACATTGTCAACAACACTGGCAAACTCCATGCCTGCAAAATCACCTTTTCCTATCCTAAGCAATCATGGGCACTATATTTCTATTATATAGAAATTAAACACACACAGATGGAACTTTCCCACTTGCAATGAAAAGGTTACACTAGAAAGGATTGTTTAAATAGCAAGATGTAAATATACAGGATGTGCACTGTCTTCCATTGGAATCCCTCAACGAATGCAACCTACTGAACCATTATTGAAGCTTTATTTAAATGGGGATTATGTCTGACTTAACAGCCATTTTCAAATAAGAGAGGGATATCCATTTTTTGGGCATGTGTTAAGTTCCCAGCCAAAGATAAACAGAAGATGTTATGGGGTGGCTAGGAGGTAACGTCAGGGTCTGGGAATACTGCCACGGTCCAGTCCTCTGCTGGAGATGTTTATGAGACTGTGTGCGCGTGTGTATATGTATGCAAGGGGGTATGTATGTGTGTGTGAGTGAGTGTGAGAGAGATGCATTAATCATGACCAGGGGTGGGTGGCGGCTCACACCATTTGCACTTCCAGCTGCCCTTGGGAACGGTCTGCAGGGGCGGGTGCAGGCAGTAGGTGTGGTAGCTGATGTCACAGTCGTCGCACAGCAGCAGTCGCCCCGGGTCAGTGGCCTTGCCACAGGCCTCGCACACAGTGCACTCCAGGCAGCGCCACCCTTTGCTCAGGACCACCCTGGTGATCTGAAACCCATGCACAGGGGAGAGGATAGGTCAAGCGCAGGGCCGAGTCCAGTTAAACACATCCTTAGGTTTCAGTTAATCCTAAACCTGAGCCGGGGACTGAAAAACTTAACAAGCTGGCACAAAGTCTGTGCAACACTACATCATTACGAGACACCATTGTTTGTTTGCTTGCTTCTTCATTTTGCTTTGGCTTCGATTAAATAGACTTGGGTTTGAAATTTAAAGACTGAACTTAATTTCCATGGACGGCTGGCCACAAACTCATAGCTACAAGTCAATAAAAACACTTCATACACTTGTTTTAGCAATAAAGTGAAAATAATTTCCCCTTATTTTTAATATTAGTTTCTTAAGATAATTTCATTACTCTTGCAAATGCCAAACAAAACTCATTACGAATGGCTGGCACAGGCATTAGCACCATCTCCAACATCAATGACGCCTTTTCACATTCAGACAAAGTGCTGACTGCCAAAACTCAATTAGCTTTTTAAAAGTTTGCACAAGCCAGTCATCTCTAGCAGCAATTCCACCTTCCACATCTATTTCTTTCCATCACAGCGTATTAAAACATCTTAAACCAAACTACAGCCAAACTATTTATTGTCAATTAGGCTTTGACAGGTCTGGGTGTTACTGGGTGTGTGCGGTGGGGGGGGGGGGTCTTGATCTAATAAGGATTTGTCTAGGACTAGTAACGGACTCGGGTTCCATGCCTTATTTCTTATGTTTATGTAAACCAAGCAGTTGAATGAAGGGCAAAATCACATTGTACCTTTCATAACGAATGAAAAATGACATAATACCAAAAAAAAGGGGAAAACACAATGTTAGACATTGTATAGCCACTAAATATCATTTTTAAAAGCTACAAGTTATTCTGGCTGGTAATGAATCATAAGGGAACATCAATAACCTTCAGTTCAGTCAATCCACCAACCGAAGCCTGGCAAACTTGGCCTTGGATGTTGGCTCATTACCGATTGCATTACACGAGGATCTCGGAATCGTGTGCAACCACGGAGAGATAAAATGTGGTCAAGGTCTGCCCCATAATCGGCTAATGCTCCACACATTGGCTCAGAGGCTGCCGAAGGAACGAAGACTGAATGCCTTTACTTGCCACGGCCATTGACTAGACGCTGACTAGAGCAGGAGTTCTTGTTGGGATGCCATTCAAGAGCGACGTCTGCACCACGGCCAAAGATAATTAGCCATAGTGTAAACAGATCAGTGTGGGTAAAGCTTTTGCGCAAGTGCAGCCTGCTGCCAAGAGAAGGTAAACCTTCCTTTGGGCAGTAACTTTCTCACCTTTATGTTGACACAGAAGGGGTGGTAGCACTGCCCACATTGGGAGCAGGCGAGGAGTCGGCCCTCTGTCCCCTGGCCGAAGCTCCCGCACACCACGCACATGTCCTGAGAGGGGACAAATTAAATCAATAAATTACAGAGGAATGTGGAACAAGCACGGAGATCAGATGCCCACACGGCCAGGCTTAGTGGGATTTATCCATCTTAGAAGTGCAAGAAGAATGAAGGGCCATGAGCCCAGAAAACAAGTCAGGAGCAAAACAGTGAGAAGTCTAGGGGCTTCCACAGATCTGTAGAAACAGAGAGGCCGATACTGTATACTCAAACAAGCTAACACATTAAGTACACATAGCAGGGGAAAATAGCCATATACTGACAATGTGACTACCCTAAAGTCCCTGGCCCACTAAAGAACATGACAATGGTGAGGCCCCACCTGTCTCAGGGTGAAGCTGTCTGAGCTGGAGAACAGGACCACAGTGTTGTGCATGGTGTTCTCCTCCTCCTCCTTCGCTGCATGGGGCTCCATCAAGGTGACCTGCACACCGACACAAAGAGCATGCATGCATGAGGTCCTGGTGTCCCCAACCCCCCCCAGGCTTTGTTGCAGGAGACGAGGGTCTGTTTCCCTCCCACACATAATCCATTAGGACACAGCAAGAACTCTGGGATAACTAATCCTTGAGAGCAAGGCAGCAAGATGTATTGCTTCTTCACTTCACACCGGGATAAATAATTCTGTCAAATAGACACGGGATTACCTGGACTATGGTGGCTGCATTAAAACACAAACTAGTTTATCTTTACATTACATATAAAGCTACTGATGTCAGACTTGGGTGAGAAGAACAGTGTCCCAATTCAGAGGCATCAGTTAGTATGGCGAGGTGCGTGGGAACATACCCCCGGGGTCACGACGGGTCCGATAATGTCACTCTTCAACTTGGAGCGCCCTCGGCCGCCCCTGCCTGACAGATTGGCTCCCCTGGGCCTTCTCCTTCCGGGGAATCCCGATCCACGACCCTGTCGGTGAGAGTGCACCTCATCTCTTCAACTCCAAGACCTGCTTGGCACCACCTCCCAACAGGCTTTGGTGGGAAGTGGCTTAACTGGTTCGGACCATTGACCAAGGCTTGAAGACTGAACCCAAGAGTAATCTTTCCGCCCTTTCTTTGGCTCTCCACAACAATCTCAATGAAGTCCATTTCTCATAATTACAGCATGTCCCACCCAGTCTAGGCCTTCCTCAACCCATTATCCAATACCCAGAAGCATGTCCAACCCTCATTTATTTACTGATGGTTGTGATATCCCCACCAGATGCATCTGTTAAACTGACACCCCCTACTTTTCCCCCCTCAATCCTGCCCCCCTACATCCTTAAGCAAAAGCAAAGCACAATTTAAAAAATCTATTATCTATAAGAGAGTACAAGGATATTTACCCAAAACATTAAATAAACAAATAAATAATGCAGGTTTAATACAAAAAACCCAAGCAAATTTCCTGGCAATTAAATCAATGTTATTCAAAAGAAAATGTCTTTCTCCATGCAGGAAAAAAATTAAAAACTCTTAAAATCCACGAAGTTCATCGATTTAAACTGAATATACTAAAACGGCAGAAATCAGTCAAAACTGAAAACATTAAATATGGACAATCTGGCAAAAGTAAAATTAAAAATTACTTGAAAAATAAAAACAGCTCTATTTCCAAAATTTAGCAACAATTTCTGTAAAGACGCATTTTATTGCTTTACTTTTTTGTATCCTGCCAGCAGTTTTAACGATAAAAAACCCTATGGTGGTTAAATATCTAAAACAAAACAGAATGACTAAGGATACCAACAGAAATTTTACTATACATAATGAGATCACACCTACAAATAATAATAAAAAGACAAAACTGATTCTGCAAAAAACTACCAAGCATCTGCCATTCCAGCTCTGACACCATATGCCAATAGTATTAAAAAATAAAAATAAAAAATTAACACATATTCTGCCTTTCCTCCCATTTTTCCCCTTGGTGAGTGCATTTCACATCCTCCTCTCAGCCACTGCTGGAGGGAGCCATATTTGATTCACTCCTAGCAGAACACTCCTCCCTGGGAAAGGAACCTGCTCAGCTGTGGCGCTTTATAGACAGCCGGTGCCAACTTCATTATGAAACCTGCCAAGGGCAGGCTTTCTCCACTGTCCAATCGTGGACCTGGGTTTTGCCAGTCGGCCCGCAGTGACGATAAAGTGTGCAGAGTCAGGTGATTGGGAAAATTCAGTCTTAAACTGGTTTACGGTGCTCACTCAAACAAGGAGGCTAGCAGGCACAGTACCATTCCGATCCTCTCTTTTTTGACAACAAACATGGTAAGAATTTTCATGCAAGGCACATAATGGCTTCAGACCATGCACAAGATCAGTTAAATGCCAAAAGAGATAAAGTACTATTTCTTTACAAAACCACAAACTAAATATTTTTTGACATCAGCAGCACATGGCTAACATGAGCAACCGAATGCTATATAAATCAAAAGAGTTGTTTTTTCCATATACTATAAGTTCTCTAAACTAATCATCATGTAGAAATTGTAGAAATAAATTAGGCACACTTGGCTTTTTAAACACTGTTTCTGTGGAATGTTTACACATTACATATTACAAATACTTTGTAATGACCATTGCCCTGTTCACAGCCGTCAGCAGTTGCCAGAGTGGCGAAACTTGTCCCTTTGGTGAGTGAGGACAAACTCAGCGGGACTCTGAGCAAGTGCAGAGGAAACAAGGAAAACTCCCAAGCCAAATAGTAAAACCCATCTGGAAAGCCGCCATGAAAAGTCGAACAACCCTGACCAGTTTATTTAAAAAAAAAAAAACATGGTACAATTGGCAACACCAACACTCTCAATCCAGAATTCCTGGAGCACCTGGTCTCGATGGCACCCCGTATAGCAATTCCTGCTCACATTACAGCAATCCTCTCACCGCAGAACCCCTAGGCCACCCCGGTCTTGATGGTACCTCGTATAGCAATGCCTGCTCACGTTTCACCAATCCTCTCACCGCAGAACCCCTAGGCCACCCCGGTCTTGATGGTACCTCGTATAGCAATGCCTGCTCACGTTTCACCAATCCTCTCACCGGAGAACCCCTAGACCACCCCGGTCTTGATGGTACCCCGTACAGCAATGCCTGCTCACGTTTCACCAATCCTCTCACCGGAGAACCCCTAGACCACCCCGGTCTTGATGGTACCCTGTACAGCAATGCTACCGCTATCAGGCGCTAGTGACGCCCCACCACTGGGCTCAACACAATGCAAGCTATTTACCACTCTGATGGTCCAGATGGCGGTGCTTGCTGGCTGCCTGGTCTTTGGGGTGTCCCACCCTTCTGAGTGGTCCGGGGACCAAGAAGGGGAACTGACAGCACTACGGTTGCTCCATGCTCCCTGAGGTGTGGGCAGGTGAGAGAAGGGGGACAAAATGCAGCAACATAAATCGAAAGCTGGCGAGAAAAATAAAATAAATAAAATGATAAAATGGCTATGGAAGCAGAACAAGAGGTGGAGTTCAGGACAACTGTACATGAAAAAACAGCCTATACTAATATCACAAATATTAAAAAAAACATACATCTTTTGACTAAGCTATGACGTAAAAGTATCAGCAAGCTTTTTAAAGAAATGATGAAAACACAGACACAGCACACAGGAACCGAATAATTCCTTTTTTCTGAGGACAGAGTAAAAGGCCTCTTTTTAGGGTATTTCCCCTCAGTTTCCCAGGTTTGTTTAATTTGACCAGGTCTGACTCGTGCCACTGCATCTATTCAGTTCTGCATCTATTCCGATTTATCAGGTGTCAAGTCCGTTGCCACGGCAACATCGCTTATTAGCGTGTTTACAAAATAAGAGTGATTATGTCAGCGTGACAGCACATCACTCCTCAAGATAACGCATCTGGGATGTCAGGAGATTCACGTAAAACATTACAGGGAGCATCGAGCCTAGTTAATAAAGCAATTACATAGACTGGCTCAGATTAAGTACAATTAAACAGTTACCGGGAGGCAGAGTGAGAAAACTTTTGTGAAGCCAAATAATTTTCTCTGTTATAAATAATATATAAACAGCCATGGGTCTGACTATTTTCTCATGTATAGATTTGTCCCGAACTTACATTTTTAATGTCAAGCAAAGAAAGAAAGACTAGCACATTCCCGTAAGCACAACTCAACTTAGTGTCAGTACACACAAACAAAAAAACATGGCTCGGAGTGCGAGACAAACATTTAATCAGAGTGTCTTCAGGGAGAAGGGGGGTAGCTGAAAGGAGGAATTTAAAAAAGAAATAGAGAGAGTGGCATACCGACTTCCAGCCCAGCCACATGCATGTTAACACAACGCTTTCTGACATGAAGGCAGGGAAAAAAATGGACGAGAGATAGAGATGTTTGTGCGACAACAGCATATTAATGCCAAAATAAAAAATTAAGATTTTTAAACTGAAAAATTAAAAAGGTCCTCAACTGCTTCGCATTGTTGAAATATGCAACATGGCTGAAGGCTCCCCCTGACATTTCGAGTCAGAGACCCCTTCACGTCTCTTACTATTAAAGCACTAAATGCCGTACGACTACATAAACCGCCAAAGGCGCAATCAAAAACTGAAAAAGAAAAACAAGGTAACACTAGGTTAGATTTTTATCCACATGAAATAAGTATTGGACCTGCTTTTGTTTTTAGTCTTAATGGACACTTCAAACGGGCCATGGTTTCCAGTTCCCCTGCCTGGGGAGATATGACCCGGAGTGGTTCAGATGGGTTTTAATAGAGGAGGAATAAATTAATAAAAACAGATGTGAACAAGGATGATTGATAAACTATGAAAGAGTAAACATTTCTGTGCGGTAAGAAATCGCTGATAGTGACGGCAATCGTCGTTGATGGTGACGTGGCCCAGAAGTCCTCAACCCCCTCACCATCGAGCGAGGTCTCACACAAAACTCAGAACTCCCCAACCGTGGTTTAGGCATTGGATGGGCCCATTGAGGGCAAAACATAACTCCAAGCAAGAAATTAGAAATAAGATGGTGGCCAAAGTACACATTCAATGACACGTATTCGAGCTAGACATTGGGGTCACCCTTTAAAAAGCTCCATGTTTTCATAGGTCATGCCCACGCCCAAAGCAAACACGCTAAACGTTAAACACATATATACAAACTAATATAAATGTAGTGGCATGCACCTACCTACACTGCCAAACAGCCATATCAATACTGAGAAACAATGCATCGAGAAATAATCCAAAAAACAACCATAAAGATACAACAGCCTTCAAATAAGGAAAAGGAGAAAAAAGTATCTAAACAATTCTAGTGTTAAGCAGAAAATTCAGTCTATGTAGCCTTTTCTTGAATGGCGCTATTTGAATAACGACACACATTTGGGGAAAACAAGCAAGTGGACAAATAAACAGGAAAGCCCAGAATACATCCACCCTTCAAATTATAGGCAGCCAAGCAAACGGCTTCTCTGGGGATGTGGGACAGGAGAACGGAAACAAATGTTTAAAATAAATTTTTTACATTTCTCAGCAAGCACAGCACAGCTTTAAATGCACCAAAAAACACACCGCCCCAATGCCCTGGTAAGCTCTTGAAGTCTTTCTATAATCAAATGAATTAAGGAGCGATATTTCCCTCGCCAAAAATATGGCTTGGTAACCATGGCTGCCTTCATTTCTAGTGGAAAAGGATGACCAATAACACTTAACCAACTTTCTTAAAAACCAGAATGGAATTTCACTCAGCACAAAACACACCAATGCATCAAGTTTACTTTCAATTGTGATGGTTTGGACAGCTCTGAAAAGCTCAGATAAACACAGAGATCTGGGTGGTGTTTATTAGGGAGAAACTTGCAAATACATCTGAAAAGTGCTTCCAAACAAGCGCACAGAGGAAATTAGTTCTGAGCCCCATCATGTCGCACAGTTGGATGAGCACTTATCCAAATTATACACCTCCAAAAAAGAACGCTTTGTGTTTCCCAGCTTGAAACACTTGGCACCAGGGTTGGCCTTCGCTCTCCTGGGTTACAGGGAAACAACAAGCCGTGCCCTGCCAAAACCTTTCCACATTAATTAATACTCACTCCACACCGAAAAATGTGACTGAAGAAAAAAATAATAACTGTTGTCATGCTAAAAGGCTCACTGAAGAGCGGAATGCTAATCAGATTGGGGTTGACGACGCCTTCCGAAAGGGAGCCTACCTGCTTCACTCTGGGTCTCCCCGGAGAGAATTTCCTCTTTGAGATGGCAGGCTTCCCCATGCCAATCTTCGGAGTCACTGGTATGAAGGTGGTGGAAGGCACATTGCTGGTGCAGCCAGGGATCATGGCTGCCTGGACCAGCCCCTGGGGTGAGGTCTCTGCAGAGAGGGGCGACCGGGCTGCCTTGACCCAGCTTTCTGAGGACGCCCCGGGGGACGCCCTCGGGACTTTGTCCTCTGTGGCCAGCGAGCTGAGGTCGGAGAAGCTGCGCTCGCTCACAGGGGTTGTGTCCATCTCCGCCGGGGGGCTGACACCCGGGTCTGCTGTGGACTCCCCTGCATCCGGAAGGGCATCGAGGGGCTGCTCTTCCTCCTCCTCCTCCTCCTCTTCCTCTTTCAAGCCTGACTCATTAAGAACCGTGTCGGGAGCAGTTGTCTCGGCCACCAGACCCGGCGGTTTGGAAGGCAGGGCCACTTTAGTAGCCTCATTGGCTCCTCCGCTCTCTGGTTCCAGTTCCTGGGCGGGTGAAGCAAAACCCTCTTTTAGTGTGACGGGCTCCTGTTTAACCTCTGCCTTGTCCAGGGGAAGGCCTGGAGTTGCTTTTGTTGCTTTGATCCCGTCATCAACATCACTGGCCCCAGCTTCCTCCCCTGTCACCACAACCGCAGGGAGGGCCTCAGGCTCCTCTCCGGGGACCACCGTCTCCCGGGGTGATTGTGGACCCTGCGTCACCGTCACAGTCACCCGAATTTCTTGGGCAGGTTCAATGCCTGGAAGATTGAAACAACGATAATAATTGAGTTAATTGAGGTTTAAGTCCACCTCCAAAATCATGAGACTGTTGGTCTCATTGTCCTAATTCACTATGATGCAGAGAGCATTGTGTTGGCATCGTGTAGCAGTAATAAAGATTACCTGATAAGGTCTCTTTGTGCTGCTCACTGAGGCCAGCTACTTGCTCCTGCACTGCGGGTTCTGGATCCACGGACCCTTCAGTGAACGGAAATGAGAGGGTGAGGGGAAAAGGAGCAGTCACAAGAGCATATTGATCAACCTCTGTGGAGGGCTGGAAATCACTTGTTTTTAGGTCATGGGACATGTTCATGGTTGGCTTGGGATAGAGAATAACTATATCAAGGGCTCAATGAAATTTAATTAAAATATAAATGAAACGCCTGTGGGAAATTTGGCATACACTGTTGAACTTTCATTTCACAAAAGGTCCACAGGTCTGCGGCCAACACCCAGTGATAGCCTTTGATCATGCCCTCTCCTCTGCAAGCTGAGCAGAACACCCCAATGATCAATGATGCAATTAATATAATCTAATTAAGCATATTTCCACCAGGTACATAGCCTCCCTCTCTCAAAAATATACAGCATGACTACACTTAACTTGAGCAGCCACATACCCAATTTAAAACGTAATCCAAATTAGCATTCTGTAATGAAATACATTTCAAAGCAACCCTCCTGACAATGCATTAGTGTAAATATTACACATATATTTACATCCAAGTGGACAAAAAAATGCTTTTAATAAAAGGCTGGTTTTAATATTACATCCAATAAGGTTGGAAAAATAAAATGAAATGAAAAGCTAGACCACTCCCACCGCACTGCAGTAGAAATTTCATCCTGTGCTTTCCTTCTCTGTAAAAGGCCAACTATAAACTCCCAGACTCCTCTTGTTGACAAGTACGGTTTTAAACAGGCCTCAGCATCACCCTCCTCCCTCACAGCACTCGCATGTGAAAAACACAAACACGCAGGGCAGTGATCAGACAGGTTGCCATGACAACGCACACTTCCGCATCCCTGCACCAGACACAGAGCCACTGATGATTCCGGACAGCGTGGGAGGTGTTTAACGGTTAGCCCTTTGGAGAAGAGTGCAGTGCACCTCCTCAGATTTTCAGTCAGTCCCCCTGTCCTGTTAAATCAGGGATTTGGGGGAGGAGGACTAGCCTAGAGTGAGTAATCCAGAATCCTGATAGTCTGCAATTACATTTATTCCCTTTACATTTATATTACTAGTTACCAAGAATCACGTACTAGCTCAACATGGACTTGTCGAACCATGGACTCGTCTCTGTCACATGCACACACAGTCTGACATCTGTCTTACATCAGATAAGCTTTCATTAAAGCTGCATTCAAACGGATAAAAGCTTTGTTTCCTGGTCCCTTATGTACCAGCAGGTCCCTTAATTACCTCCAGTGGGACTGAGTACCAATCAACCAATTGATAAGCCAAACGGTCACAGACCGCATTTCAGCTCAGAATTGATCTCCAAGTCAGTGCTTTAAAAAATACACTACATGGCCAAACGTATGTGGACACTCCTTCAAATTAGTGGCTGGATTACTGCAAAGCTCACTGCCATTGGACTGGAATTATGAATCACGCGTCACCATCTGGCAGTACGACAAACAACTCCGGGCTTGGCGAAGAACGCTACCTGCCTGAATGCATAGTGCTGTAAACTGTAAAGTTTAGTGGAGGAGGAATTATGGTCTGGG
>JAOVYW010071310.1:0-17729 GCA_025775045.1 Hiodon tergisus
TGTGTGTGTGTGTGTGTGTGTGTGAGTGTGTGTGTGTGTGTGTGTGTGTGTGTGTGTGTGTGAGTGTGTGTGTGTGTACTTTAGTCGTCAGGGCAGCCCACTTTTCTGCGTTCAGGCCATCGTGCAATATGGCACATGTATGACTGTACAGAAAAACCTGAAAATTGTCACAAAGCAAAATAATTTTAAGTGTTTAGCGTATCCATATATGAAAAATAAAAATAAATTGTGGCTTGATTACTGTACATCCAACTGTAATCATTATTTACAGTAACGGTGAGAAAATATATCATTCACCAGTATAAAACAACAAAAATCAAATGTCTTAGTCTTTATTTAGAACTAAGATGAACTAGATGTGTAATGCCAAATGTATTAGTTATTTTCATTCTTGAAGACTGCAGCCAATTTCCACAGAGAGGAAAAAAGCCTAGGATATCAGCTCCTAAAATAAAAACTTTTTTCAGTCCGAAAAGTACTGAAAATCCCTAAATAAGTGAAATAGAGAAAAGCAAATTCATATCTTTAAAATGAATAAAATGTAGACAAAAAGGAACACGGTATTCTGACCTGGAACGCTGTCAATCTAACTTTCTTATTTGAAAAGGAAAGCCTTCCATGGATGGATTTAACTATTCTACCTAATGACTAACCAGTGAACATTTCTGCTCATCCTCAGTTATAGAAGAATAAAAAATAAGCAAAACTTTTAAAACACTAAAAACCAAATGATATAAATTAAGAAAACTGACTTCTGTGAGACATCCCCGCCCTGTTGGCTGTGTTTAAGTTATGTGATTTTCATTTTAATTTCACAAGACATCCTCTCACCAAACTGGTTCTGCTACAAAACACTATGTAAATATCTGAAAATTCCACACAACTAATGTTTGATTAGCTTAGATGGTTAATCTAACGAAAGTGTGTTTATCAAAGCGGGTAATGGGAGAGGTTTGTTTATTCGGCTTATATGTATTGACTGGTGTAAAGTTTCGTAGCTTATATAAATGTATTTATATTTACATTGAAGCCTTAGTTATGTTGATTCATAGTTAATTTACCATGCCTTCGCATATTTAGACGGCTGTAAAAAAGCTGGCTTCTCTCCAAAGGGAACCTGCTTGGTAACAGTTAGCTAGCTGGCCAGCTTTCCATATCTTATTCTAATTGCTGCGTGAAATCCAATGAATGCAGCCTGGATATAGATTAAACTATTCAGTGACTGGGAGCTAGGGAGCTTCACAGATGTGCAAACAGGTTTATTCTTTTTATCCTCCAATTACCCTTTATGTTCCTTAAATGTTATTCAAATATGCGAGTCATTTCAAGATCAAGATTTTTAGGCAATTTTTATCTCAGCGGAACCTTTTGGTTCTAAATGTGTAAACATTCATTTATAACATGACATATAAGTGAACCTAAATAAAAATTCACATTCAAGCTATTGTGGCGTGGCCTACCCCGGTGTACACTGCATGTTTTTAAAGACTACTTGTAAGTTGCTGTTTTGTTTGTGGCCTGTAGGGGGCTTTTCCAGGAAACCTGCAGCTTGTCCTGGTACTAAGACCTTCTCGCTTCATCCAAAGGGCCATTGCTGACATCAGCAGCAGGTTTCACCGTGAGGACTTTAAAATGAAGGTACTGATTGGAATAGTCAGACTGATTATCACCTAAAAGGAAGTTACTGTATTTTCTGATTCAATTTATTCTGTTAAAATGAGTTATTTGTATTAGTACATTAGTATTAGAAGCTGAACTGATGATTGACGTGCAATTTTTACCAAGTCAATTATGTAGTGAGTTTATATCATTGACACAATATTAGCTGTAAAAATGTTAAAAATGATGATGCATTACTATATTCAGAAATGATTTAATAGCAGTCTATATAATGGGTAAATATGATGACAAAGTGAATGAACCAGTGAATGAAGAATTAAACTGGGGAATTACGACTCTCAAAAAAAAGCCTGTGACACACTAATGCATATAACAATAAACTGTCTCTGTCTTCAGCCCTCTATCAGTTTTTTTTTTGCTAATAATGTTGACCAAGAGTAAAGTTTGTCAAGGGTAGCACCCTGACCAAAGAGGCTCACATGACTTTTTATGCTTGCTGAAGCACTTGGGGCATAGGCAAGTTTGATGCTTCACCGTTAATAAAGCTGGATATTTAATGAATTAGCGTGTACCTTATGGATCACCTTTCCTGTAGTATTGGCTGTTAGAAATACAGCTATTTTAAAAAATGAAGAAGTTGTAACTTAAAATTAGACCTCAGCCCCTCTTTCTCTGGATTGGGACCAGCCAAATCCTGATCAGTGTGGGCCTTTGTGCCTTCCTGCCTGTGCCCCCAGGTCGTCATGTTGAACTCGGCTTCTGACTTGCACGGCTACATTGACAGAGCCCAGCTGACGCGTGAGCTTGGTGGAAGCTTACAGTACTGCCACAAGAAGTGGGTGCAGCATCGCATGGTGAGTGCAATTAGCCTCCTTCAAGTCAATACATTTTCTCAGAGCAGATTTCTGAACAGACAACCATCACAGTTAGTGAGCTCTCAGATTGCATCTTTCATTACCTGAATAAAATCTTGCAAACAGGAGGTTTGGAGGGCAGTCTTGACAAGCTTTTTGGTTGTGCAGAGGCTGTAACCTTGGACATGTGTTGACCCTATAGGCCATAGAGAGCTTCGCAGTCACGGTGAAGACCACAGCACAGCGGCTTCAGCATTTTGGCTCAGAGCTGGCCGAGACCAGGCTCCCCAGAGACGTGCAGGGCAGCAAAAACCTGCTGGCCAGTCACTGTCAGGAGCACCACAAACTCAAGGTAGACCTGGCTTAGCCCCTAACACTAACTATAACCCTAAAGAAGGCCTAGCTCCTAACTAACTAAAACCCTGAAGAAGGCCTTGCCCCTAACCCTAACATATAACATAATACAACACTGAAAAGGCTAGAGATGAGTATTAAAATATGTTGCCATAAAGATGTAGATTCTATTGTGAACCTGCAACTTATTTTAGACTGGATTGATCCTGTGTAATTACACTACTGTGGATTTGAACTGTGCAGTGTTCGCATTATTGCAGGATGAACTCAAACGGGCCGCCAAACAAGGAGAAACGCTCCTGTCCTGCATTGAAGAGCAAGCACACAAAACTGCGAGTGGAAAGCTGTATCCGGATGAAGCAGAAAGCTTGACAACGGTGGAAAGGTAGTTTTTCTTTTCTGTTTATTGCTGCACTCTCCCCAGTGATCATATGGCATTTTATGTCATTAAATTATTCAGACAGGAAAGATTTATAATCCTGATTAGGACCTTAAATATTGGTGGGTTTTTTCCCCCATCTGTGCACTATGGTCTGCAACGCCCACTCCTGTGGCATCATGCTGTGTTTCAGGTTGCTGGCACAACTAGATGAAACTGAAACCTCGTTCGAACAGTTCTGGTCTAAACATCTGCTGAAACTGCAGCACTGCGTGCAACTGAGACAATTTGAGCAGGATTACCGAGAGGTAAGAACAGAGAAGTAAATTTCCTCCTCAACAGTATGCATGTATATATTTCAGTGGTCACTTTTGAGAATCAGAAAAAAGGGGAAGGTGTGATCTCTTTGGTCCTGAGTTATTTGTTCGCTTGTGTTTTACCTTAGGTCAAAGCCTCATTGGACAGTCTGATGGAAAGGCAGTCGGCTTTCTCAGACATTGGGGACTCTGTCGTCCGAGTGGAGCAGCTATTGGGGGAACTGAAAGCGTTGGAGGAAAGCGCTCAGGTCAGCTACATCAGCCAAGTGAAGAGAGTTTTGCGGGTTTCTTTCAAACTTCTAGGAAAAGGTCTAAAAGGTCAAAACTTGTGGCCTTTCCATCACACATGCACAAATGGCAGTAGAAGTATCCCCTCATTACACATGCACTAGAAGTATCCCTCATTATTGATAATTATTGATAATCAGCATGAATTGTCATCTGTGCCCCTTGTTTAAACAGGAATATTTGTTGACGGCCCAGCGACTCACTTTGCTAGGCAACCGGCTCATAGGGCTGGAGCATTTTGACACCGACTCCATCCGACGCAAGTGTGCTGAGCTTGGGCGGGCCTCCGATGACTTCACCAATGAGGCCAAACGGCAACACGACCTTCTCATGAAGTCACTCGATATCCATACACTAATTGACAAGGTATAGAAAAGGGCCTTCCCAATTGCGAACAGGTTTCACAAGGGCTGTGGTGGTTTACAAAGGACAGAGGAATGTCAATCAAGTAGATCCTTTATTTATTAGTTCGCTGAAATGAGGACAGTAAAGTTGGAAACAACACAATAGCATCCTGTCATTATTTTACTGATATGATAAAACAAGTCATTCAGCTGGCTTGAGCACTGAGTGTTGCTGTGTCTGGTTTGGGCATTGTGTGTTGCTGTGTCTGGCTTGAGACTGCCTGTGCTGCCACAGGTGAACTGCTGGAGTCAGTCGGGCGTGAACCTCCTGGCCTCCCAAGCTGTGGACAAGTGTCAGTCTCAGGAAGGGGCCCAGGCCGCCCTGCAGGATGTCCAGCGCTTCCTGGAATCTGCCCTGAGGGACCAGCTGTTTCGCCTGAGGGATCTGCATGACCAAGGCGAGACTTCCCTTGCTGGAGACGTCAAGGTAGGGCCTCTGAATTCCGTGTAAGATCAGTCTTAACACTTCAGTCTTTAGCCCATTTTCTCTGGCACAGCTGAAAATGTTGAGGGTTTCTGTTTAGGAAACCAGATGCTGTCTTACAGCGAGTATCACAATATGCTATACATTTTAAAAATAGAAGATTTGTCTCCTGTTTTCTCCGGGCAGATTAAGGTGCAGAAAACTTTGGAGAGACTGGAAGAAGTTCAGGAGATGTTTGAGAAGAGACAAGCCAGCCTGAAGAGATTGTCCGCCAAACAGACCAGGCCGGTCCAACCGGTTGCCCCTAATCCAGACTCAACCTCTAAACGCTCCAAAACCCCCTGGACAATGACTCCCTGTAAGTCACAGACATAAAGCTAATAAATATACATTTCCATTATACGCTCCTTCGGAAAACTTAGTGTTTTAAGATGCATTTTTCTACTTGGGGAGAGCTTTAACACTAAAATAAAGGCAGCAGCATATATTGTTGGGTTAAGCCATTCCAGAAGCTGTAGGGCCTGTAACCAGACTGTGCTGCTTTAACATTTCAACAGAGCCCTTCGGGGCTCCTGACTGGATCTTTTACCTCCTCGCACACCTGGGTTGTACTAAATTATCAAGGCACCGGAGGTTTTTAACCAACCCCAAACCAACCCCCCTCCTCCATGGTGAACACAGAGAAGACTAGAGACTGGATGTGCCTTAAAGGTTTTATTACGATGATTTCTGGGAGATTTCCCTAAACTAGTCAGTGGTATCTAGAAGCTGAATGCAAACTGGTTATGCAATTAAATATATAGTGTACAGAAGAGGATGGCTCAGATGTTCAAATAACACTGAACAGATAATCACATTACTGAGTTACTGTTACTTTTACTATATTGGGATTGCAGTTTCTTTAGTGTTTATCAGAATGTGGCAGTTAAAACATTAGTTCTGAAAATACACATTACATTTAAACAGTTCTCACCATATCTCTACTGTCTGTTCATTGAACTTTATTTAACTTTGCGACTGGGGAGGTGTGACACACCCAAGACTGGCACAGACACGTTAACAGTTTAGTTACAGACAGGATTTTTGGCAACATCCACAATATATGCCTCTTCAATATAGGCCTTCAGTCCTAAAGCAGAAATGTATCTCCAAGTACACAAATGTTACATTATTAACTGTTTTCATTATTAAACATTTAGACAAATTAAGGGGCATGATTCTGGGTACGATATGCAAGATCCATTATATATTTATGTAAATCTGAGATTCTAGAGGCTTTCCCTAGATAAAAGCTATCTGCCTGTGCCCCTTACCTCCCCACTCTGAGCCACGCAGGCCCAAGAAACAAGGTAGATTTCAAGAGGAGGAAAATGCAGCATAAGGTGTCATGCTTTGCAAATGAATAGCTGTCATGAAAGTGGGTGACTGGCGTAAAGGAGAGCTAAGGTAGCCTGGATCCTGGTTAAGAAACCTGGTTAAGATAGAGGCTCCTCCTCTTGTTCCTGCTCTGTTCTGTCACAGCGGCGACTCGCAGCGCCTCAGAGAACCCCGGTGCTTTCAAAACCGCAGCCGATGCCCACCTCGCCAAAAAGAAGCACGTCCGCAAGGCGAAAGGGGACATCAAGGTAACTCTGTAATTACGCACAAACTTCCAAAGACACACACACTCACAAGCACACCCCCCCCCCCACACACACACACACGCACACACACACACAAACACACACAGACACACATACACATTCTTCTGAAGCACCTTTACTACCTGGTTCTTTAAATATCCTTGCCATAGCTCTGAATTTTAGCGTGTGTTTCTATACTGAGAGAAAATTTGTCTTGTTTCGTGGTCTGTAAGACAGAAAGTGAAAAAAGAGAGTGCCCAAAATGAAAAAAATTTTCCTCCATTTCTCAGATTGAAGTTATGCATGAAGCCAGCCAAGGAGGGTCTAGTCACGTTTTGGTGACACATGAGACAGAGGAAAGTTTGTCGAACAGACGAAGGTAAGAGTCAGTTTTTCTGTCCTGGATTGTTTGGACAGAGTATATACTAACAAGATTTTCCATTAAAAATAAACTTTAAAAAAATCTCCCGTAACGTCTCTGCCTTGGCTGGTGGCGTATTGAAATGCAATAATCTAGATTTATATGTATTCCCTGTGAGTTCCCTTTGCTGTGTTTCTGACTTTCAGAGAGTAAAACAGTCCTGATACAGAACTAAGGCCAGACCAAATCTTATGCAAGTCTTATGCAGAACAAAAATTAGGACCAAATCAAAGTCTTGTACAAAACTAGAGGCCGGACCAAATCAAAACTGAATTCCTAGGATTAAAACACGAGAAAAAATACTTACCAATAGAAACCATTTTTGCCAGCATGGTAAGCAAACATTGTCAACAATAATAACAATACTAACAACAGTAACAATTCTGACCTGTATGGTTTTTTGCGTTTGGTTCCTGTGTACACTGTCTTTTGGAGTGTTGTTTTTTTGTTTTTTTGGGGGAATAATTACAATAGTTACTGATATTTTACCGAGGGTTTGTATTGTTGACACTATATGCTTATCTTCTGTCATGATGGTCAAGTGGTTCCAGTTCGTCTTTTGACTTCTTTCTTCTGCTTTCAAAATGAGAAAAGCCTGAAATGCTGAAAAAAGATTAGATTTCAGGATGATACTGAAAATGATTTATTTGGAACCACATAAAAAAGGAACTAAATGGATATTTCAGTGATATGGGACACATTGTATACATTTGGATCTCAAATTCAGTCCACAAAGGTTGTTCACACAGTTACTATTGGTTTGGATTTGACTCCTGTGCTTTAATGGATAAAGACAGATTCCAACACTTGTGGGTTGAATTTATCACCTTGTGTGAATATATTTTCAGCATTAGGTGCATGGAATTCATTACCATATATACGCTAAGGTTCACTGCATGGCTTCAATGTCAAAATGAAGCCACAAGGTTACGTATGACATTTTTTCCCAGTCCTAGCTGTTCTGAAACTTTCATTTCAACCGCTTTTTTATTAATGACAAGCCAATCCGCGTAATTATATCACCACATAGTTATATCACCAACCTTAGTTCATGGAAACAGGAAATAATGGTTTGCAGGGTTTTTAATCGTTTTTCATAATTTTTTCACTTTGAGTAGACCAAGGCATGCGCCTCTCGCACAGTGTTCCTCTGCAGTCCGTGGGCGCGGGTCAGGGCTCTGGCCAGTAGCCTCCTACTCCTCCTCTGCACCCTGGAGGGAAGCACGATTTCTCTGATGATCTAATGGCGCCGAGGGCGTCCTGAAACATGCCCCTGTGAAATACAGCACCAGTCCAGCGCTCCGCGGCTGACACCTCAGAGCCAGGGGCCTGGTCCGGTCAGCGTCAGGCAGGGGGGCTACCTGGTTGATCCTGGCAGTAACTTATGCTTGTCTCAAAGTTTAACCCATGCATTCCTAAGTACACACAACCGGTACAGTGAAACTGTGAATGGCTTGTTAAATCTGTTATGGTTCCTTTGAGCGCTCCAACGGTACTTGGATAACTTTGGCAATTCTAGAGCTAATACATGCAAACGAGCGCTGACCTCTAGGGATGCGTGTATTTATCAGACCCAAAGGCCATACACAATGTAAGGACTACGTTAATGCAGTGGGGGTGGGTGTCAGGACTACGTTAATGCGGTGGGGGTGGGTGTAAGGACTATGTTAATGCAGTGGGAGTGGGTGTAAGGACTATGTTAATGTGGTGGGGGTGGGTTTAAGGACTACGTTAATGCAGTGGGGGTGGGTGTAAGGACTACGTTAATGCAGTGGGGGTGGGTGTAAGGACTATGTTAATGTGGTGGGGGTGGGTTTAAGGACTAAGTTAATGCAGTGGGAGTGGGTGTATGGACTACGGTAATGCAGTAGGAGAGGTGTAAGGACTTCGGTAATGTAGTGGGGAAGGGTGTAAGGACTATGTTAATGCAGTGTGGACGGGTGTAAGGACAACAGGACTTCGTTAATGCATATTGTAATATGAAACGTATGTGCGCTGCTGTATTAATTAATTAAACTGACTGAATTATTATATTAGTTGGCATCATTTATTACATTGCCCTACGCAATACATAACTTCCAACAAGGGGGAAAAAAAATAATAATAACATATTTTGCAAAAAACAATTGATAATTGATAAAATAATATATGTGCAGCTTAAATATATTATTATCAGCGGCCAATAAAATGACATGGTTTTTCTGTTAGTTAAAATAATTGTCTCAATGTTTGTTGCTGCTTGAACAAACACAGTGGCTTTTCCAGCAAGTAGCTTTATCATTTTATAGAAGTCATCGTTGAAAACATAGGAATGAGTTAGGTTTGGTTACTTTTTATGACTGTTAAGTTATTTTCTCAAAATTGTTGAGGAACTCCCAGCAGGTGCAGTGTAAATATGTGTTTTACCTGTCCGGGCACTGTTCTGAGAACGTTTTAAATGAATGTCTAGGTTTCCTCCGTGTCCCGTGTTGAGATTCGATAGTGACAGAGGTGACTGGAATGACATGGTCTACTGACCAACAAAAGACATTGCTATGCTGCCTGCGAATTTTTACCGTTTCAAAAAACACTAGTTTATTTCCAATGTTTTACCTGCAAAAGCACTAACAAAACACACAAACTGGTTATTACTGTAGTTAATTTTATGTTTTAAGTAAAGATTGTAAATTTCCAAAAAATGAAAAATGATACAGGCTTCTAATCACCTCTGATTTGCGAGAGGCGGTCAACTTGGACGCTTTTCATGGTCTACTACACTCCAATCTTAATGCCCCATCAAAGGGCCTGTGGACAAGGCACATATCTGAAACAGTTGTCTTCAGATTTTACCACTTATTTGAAGGATTAACAAGGGATGAATCTGAATTTGCAGATGTTGTTGGGAAATGACCCCATGGCTTTAAAAAAACCTTTGTTCCTAACAACGAAAAGTTGTAAAAAAAAAATTTAATCAGTTGCTGTCTGAGAAATTGACCTAGGAAAACTAAAGCGCAATGAAGACACCTATCCTCCTATGACATGAAATAAACCCTGGGTCTTTGTACTTGGCCAAAATTGCAAGGCGCACACTAAGGCACTGCATTATTACACATTTGGTGACTGAGCGATCAAAATATTTGTATTGGGACAGATAATGCTACTCCAGGAATGCAGATAAGATGATAAAATCAGATTGTGCAAGTTTAGTTAATCACAAAATATGCTTGAAACTTCAGTCAGAATATAGACAGTTTTATACAAAAAAATAAATTACATTGCAGTGAGATCATTCAAGAAAGTTCAACAGGAAATTCTTGGAAATAAATTGCTGTAAAAACTCCACAAAAACAGACAATAAAGAAACACACACAAAAAAGACACAAAAAAACGGTATTTTAATGTATTTAGAAAAAGCTTGATTAAATACTGCTCACTCCTATGTCCATGGGCTCTGTAATGCACACAAATGAGTCATCTTTCAGTTTGGAATCAGACAAACATTATTTTAATGTATGTCTTATTTTATTTCACAAAAAAGCATTTTGTGTACCCTCATAAATACAATAGAACTATGCAGAGTCAACAGTGAGCAATCACGTACAAACGGGTACAGTCTAAAAAAAAATTCAGTCCAGTCATACTCCCATAGAGGTGTGAATATATTCTGAGGCTAATCCAAGAATACCTCACTGTTAAAGTAATTAACAGTGCAGGTATAGGACAAGATCCCATTAAACGGCTGCAATGCAAAATTGACACACACTCTGAAGCTGTATGAACAACATTTACTAAATTTGTAACAGTCACTTTCAGGAGGTGACAGAAGTTTGTTTTGGAGCACTATCACTGTCATTAATTGTAATCTCACATATCTATTTAAAAGTCTAGTTTTCAAACTGTCTTCAGTGCACCTTTGTTTACTATTAAAAGTCCAATATTGCAGGCAAATGGCATGACCAGGCAGTGTGCCTGTGTGTGTTTAACCACAGGGAAACGGGTGGCTTGGTTCTGCCAGATCGTATGAAAAATTAAGAAACTGTTAGGGTGTATGCATGTAGCTAAAATAGTTGACAATAATTGTTTTCTGTTCCTTGTGTAACCTTGTGTAAAACATGGCTTTTCAGAGATGTAATATTCTTAGAGCACACATGGAATTATTTAGGCAGCATGCGACTTACAAAAACAAAATTTGTTTTGTAGCCTTTCATTTAGAAGATGCAGAACGGTGCCCAAGGTTTTATAGGAAAAGGAAAACATGCCAGAAAATTTCCATTAGTTTAATAAAATTAATTGAGATGGGACATTGAATTATAACCCTGATAGTCATCATCATGTCATCGTGTGATCCCATCCTGTACTGCCCTTTATGCTCTAGACCAAAAGCAGCGCAACTGGTTAGCTTGAAGCAACCCCCCACTGCTAGAGAGAAAATAAAGTTCTAAAGAAAAAACTGCAGAATCTGTTCCTTCCGTGCAACTGAAGAGATGTGAAGGTAAACGTGAGGCATAAACAGTTTCTCAATGCTGTGCGCTGGTGAGATAATCACAGATGAGAATGGCAACTATGAATGCTATAAAAAGGCTGCCTTGCAGGGGTAGGTGTTGAATTGGTACGGTTTACACAGAAGTGCTATCTTGACAGCCATGCAGTACATCTTGCCCATGATACCAGAGGTGGCTTTTTGAACCTCGGGGCTGGTGGCCTCTTTCCAGACATGGTGGATATCTGGGATGTGTCCATGAGACGTGATCATCTGGCTGTAGATGCAGGGGTGGTACGGAGCCTTCCCCCCTCCCGAGAAGTAGACGTGCTCCTGTGGCGACACTCCCGCCACGCTGGCACAGATGCCCATGAAGACGTCGTCTATGTAGATTGTAGCGTTGAGTGTCAGCGAGGCCTGGTGGATCTTGGAGACCGCATGGCCCGATAGCACGTAGGCAGCCCCCGCCGTGTAGTCTGGGTAAGAGGCCCATGGGTACATGTTGTATGGAACAAAATACTTGCTGTCCCTGTGGCGGATAGGCGGGGCTCCCCGGTGCACGTGACCCACCCAAAAGTCCTGCACTCCACTCTGGTCCACGTTCTGCAGGTAGCGTACCAGGTTGGGCATGTGGACAAAGATGTCGTCGTCGGCAGACATGAAGAAGTGGGCGTGTGGGCAGTAGGCCTGAGCCCAGCGAAGCTGCAGGATGAGCTTGACGGTGAGATTGTGGAACGTGTCGAGGAAGCCCTGCTGGACCAGGTCCCCGAAGCTGCGGTCCTCGCGGAGAAGCTCCTGTTGGACCCGATCCCTCTCCGGGGCGTGGCTGTGGATGCCCAGGACGAACACCACCCGCACGGTGGCCCCCAGCACCCGCTGCGCATAGCTCTCGTTGCCCCAGGTGGAGCGGATGGACATCCTTCGCTCTGCATTCTCTGGGGCTGTCTTCACCAGCAGCAGCAGAAGCACGTCTCTGCCCTGGCACCTCTGCTGGTGGTTGATCAGATAGGGGAATCTGCTTAGACTGTCTGCTTCCTCACGGCTGACGGCAAAACTCTTGTTGATAAAGTTGTAGCTGTTGACCAGGTAGCGGTAGGAGTAGGACTTCACGTAGCTCACCATGCTGTTGTCTATTTGCTCCCAGCACACCATCACCACAGACAGGACGAAGCAGGTTGTCATCAGCTGCAAAAACTGACATTTTCTGATCCTTCTCACATTCACAAACATGCTGCAATCTTCCTGACCACCACCCTTTCTCCCTTCTATGTCAGGTCCAATATAATGCGTTTGATGGGTCACAGTTGTTCTTCTTCTTGCAGTGATTCAAATGCAGTTCCATGGTATCGATCCCACATGAATATGGGGACATGGGTTTCGTAGAAAGCCACAGATTGAGTCACTGGTCCTTTTTTAGACTCCAGCGAGATTGTGAGTCAAAGACCACCACGCTCTTAATTGTTGAGAGCTCACTGGAACCTTTCACTGTGCTAATCATGTCCTCCTCTCTGAAACGAAATTAGGAGCAACACACCTGTGCTTAATTTACATTATACACAGCCCATCAGATATAAATCAGACAACCTGAAACAAATGATGAATGAGTACAGTATCTTTCTAGCACAGCATAATCCTTCTGTGTGTGAAAGCACACACCTGCCAGTGATAATCAAATGTTACAGGTATACTTGTTATGAACCATGCTAAACTAACTCAGAAGTAGGTGACCGAAAGCAGATCTTCGACAGGCAATCAGTTTCCTCTTCTCGAACGGTCTTTGATTGCAACCACCTGGCCAGTAAGAGCAAATGACTGATTCTTAAAATGTACTGGGAAGCACATTGAATTGAGTGATTTAGATAAACATTATACACTGTGCCAAACCTTTCTTTTTTTGGTCATGACCAATAAAGGAAACCGATGGTGTCACAGTGTCATTTCCACAGATTAATAAATAGATGTAGTTATTGTACCGCATTGGCAAGAATATAGGGCAGCCTTGAATTTAAGGCAAAACAGTTAACATCTTACCTAAAAAACTGACATATAGTTAATATCTAATCCATACTGTAATGATGCTTTTTATGCCCAAAGATAGTACCTGAATCTTTGAAGGAATCTTTGAAAAATAGACTATTTCTTTTTTACAAATTTAATGAGCCAGTTGAGTCATTTCTTAATTAGTTTTGGAGCATGGAAATAGTTTCCAACGTTCAAAAAGATTTCCGTTTTTTATTTGTTATTGTCTGACATCTCTTCTTGTGAGAAAAAGCTCTGCAGTATGACAATAAGTAAGCATCTCTCCATTCTTGTGATATATTTTAGGGACACAAACCAAGCCAGAGAGACAGGTAGACTGTCAAAATACCTGCCCATTTTAAGCTGATTATCTCATGAAATGCAGATAAAATATTGGTGAAAGCGTTTGGTTTCCATTCTGGTTCCTTTTTCCCTTTCCTCTTGACCTTTTTTCTATTGAGTGAATTGGGTACTACTGTTTTCATGAAAGGGGCTTATAGTGACTACGAACAAATTAAAAGTCAGCGAGAGGCTAAGTACGTTGTACTGCTTGACTCGCTGTGCGCACCAACAATAAAAGTCCCGCTTCCAAGCAACTTTGTTTGACCTTTTATTTCCGTCGGTATTACCAAGATTCATCTATTTCCATTACATGTTAAGGTAAACAAAGGCTATAAGTACACGAAAACATGGTATTGGCAATAGATGCATTTGATCCGTTTGATGCAGTCAACAAAAAAAATACCATCTCCCTACTCACCCCCTCTCCATACCGCCATACAGGTGAATATATTCCCTCATTCATTCAAATTCAAACCCTATCGACGCCCACACCCATGTGACATGCGTGACAACCATACTCCCGAAAGTTAATGCACACCACAACGCACAATACACTAAATCTAATAGGACATGGCATATGGCTCCTAAAGGGCTGGTCTTTTGTTTCATGTTTTTAATTTCAACTTAAAATCAGGCCTATTTAATAGTTGATGAATATTTCAAATTAGAAGCAATTATTATTTTTTTGGCTCTGTGCCTTCTCAGATTTCCTCTCTTTAACCTTCAGGGGTCACATCTGAGTTGCAAGAGATAATAATAGCATAGGAAATATGTCATGCCCCTCAAGGCAGTATACATGTTTAACGTAAGAATAGCTGGAGGAGAAAAGAGGTCAGAGCTATAATGTAGAAGTTCCATGCAGAGTAGTATTTGCCCAGTGCTAAGAGTTCCATATACAGCTGCATTCAGTCAGAATTTGTTTGTGTAATCAACCAAACTTTTTAACTGGAACAATCCTATTTGTTTTTAGAACAGGACATCTCGACCACGTGTTCAGAGCTGGAGAAATAGCAGGTCGCTGGCGTTGTTGAAGGCCTGGCGACTGAATACAAAAGCCAGCGCAGCAGAGGCACGAGTGCTCAATAATGGTGGGATTTAAGTGAGGGGCGAAACAAAACTGCTGAGAGCTGTGTAAAGCCTTCATAGCAGAACAAAGCCGTGATGGCGGAAAGTTTGCGCTGTGTGGCGGCAACAATGCTGCACAGGGGAAACTTGTGTCAATAGCCTGAACTGGTCCAGCTGGTACCGCGAATCTGTGCTTTTATCAGCTTTTGTTCACCACTGCAGACCATGTGGCCCTAATGGTTGGCACTTTCAACCCCATTGCTCACTTGCTTCACAGTGAAAATTTCTGTTGTTAACTGCTAGCATTATTGTCATCACATCCTTAAGTTTTAGTTAGTATTAGGAAAAGGACAATTCGATAATAATTGTGCATTTCTATAGATATGAATAAGGGATGTTTTTATTTTCTTAAATTTTCATATTTTCTAAAATTTTCTTAAGTAAAAAATATTGAAACGTATTGAAATAATTTTTAAATGCATTACGCTTATGCAATTCAAGCAATTATGTTTCAAAAACACACAACATAATTCACAGTTTCTGTTTGAAGCTGCCACTTTCTGTTTATTCTTACATTAATGGAAATCAAAGAATTTCCATTTGATTATAGAATTCCCGCATAATCGGTTTTGGCACATAACTATTTAATAGCTTTTACCTTTTAGGAGAAGGATAAATATGATTTGGTCCCAACCCTAGCCACAGACTTAAAAAAGAACTTAGATGCTAAACATAAACAGAATAAAACCCACAAGTCTACCACTGATTTCACCAAAAAAAAGCTAACACATGCTAATGTAAGCTAATGTAATTCCGTGTCTGTTTAGGGTATCGGGAAACATGCTTCATGACTGAACTGCTACAAACCCATTAATCTTTCAATAGAAATTTGGTCGAAAGTAAGGATCAAAGTTCAAACCCTAGCATTTTATCTGTTGTGGAGCCCCCACCCTTGGAGAAGAGATACTGAGCATTTACTGTGGAGATCTTAACAGAACCCCTGGTAAAGAGCTACTGAACATTAACTATTTATATCCTAACAGAACACCTGGTATAGAGCTACTGGACGTAATGTAAAATAGTAATGGGAGACCCCTCCTTCAACATGTTGTCAGCTTGCTTTTAGCTACAGGCAGATCCTACAACCAGTCCAAACTTCTCAATATTGAAAATAACCTTTCCTTTCCTTCCCTTATTTTTCCCCATCCACATTAAGAGCATTGAAGAGCCTCCCCTGTGTGAGCACTTACCAGTGTCTGCGCAGACGGGGTCAGTTAAACTGGCGTGGCAGGGAGAGAGGAGCCACCCTGTATGATTCCTGGTCACAGTGGGGGGTGGGGGGTTGTTTCCCAGCAGCCGGCTGCCACCTCAGTGCTGTGCAATCGAGCTGTGCGTGGCTGCTCTTTCTTTATGTGGGTGTGGTGCAGGAGGAGGATTCTACATTTGAAAGGGGAAGGTCTTCCCTCTGGCTTCAACAGCCAGGGTTTCTCACTGCACTGTGGATCCTAAAAGTGCTGGTAGCTGGAGGGAGCCCTACACCGCAACACCATGTAGTCGCCCCGTTAACCTTAAAGCACAAGACGCTGGCTTTAAGTGCACAATGTTATGTGTTTATCATACATTTATAAGCGTGTTTTCACAAAGGATGCCATGAAAGGTCACTTTCTGACACAAGCAAATGCGAACGCTGTACGTCACATATGCACATTGCCTTACAGAAGGGATATTTTCCTAATGAACTCAATACAACCTGGACCCTAACACTAAATTTACTAACACCTAATCATGGCCAGGATACCTTTTACGTCTTTCATGTGATCAAAGTGACTAGGATTTTATCACTTACTCTGACTGAAGGAAAGCTTACTGGCATTAATACGAATGGTATTAAAAAATGTTTCATTCATATTTTAAATGTAAATATTTACCCTGTGACTGTAGTCAAGACCAATGTCATTGCAATGTAAACCAACCAATGGCTGATTTTAGTGAAAGACAAACAAATTACCGATGCTACTTAGGCTTATGATTTAAGGAGGTGTGCAGAACAAGAATGTATTATGGTATTCTGAACATGCTGGGAATCTTCTGGCCAATCAACAGGAGTCTGAACATGCAAACAAAGCATTTTGATTTGGTAATGGTTTTGTCCCTCTGGTCATGTGAATGTGTGTTGTATTGTTATCCATGTGCGGGATGAGTCTGATTTGGATCCGCTCTAGTGAACAATAAAGACCAAAATTCATCAGGCAAAATTAATCCACCTATTATGATGGTGCACATTAACCCAGGACCTGAAACTGAGGACCCTCTCACACCAGGCATCTCACAGAATAAAAAAAGCCAGTCCTATCTCAGATCACACGCCTTTTCTTTTTATGGGACAATTGTATATTCAAAAAGATAAGGAAACATAACCTGCTTATGAACTTGAGTCATAAATCAAAGGGCTAAGTTTTAAAATTGGGTATTAACATTTACCCAGTTTGTTCACTCTCTAGGTAGGCAGTGCACCAGAATGTGGGCAAACATGGTTCTGTTTAAAATGTTAGCTATACGACTGCTTTAGAGCTTTTTAAAATAGAATCAAACTGACCAGGAATAATCCTGAGTCCCCATGGTGTCAGTTTTACTTTAATCTTTGTTCACAATAATCTATGAAGAGTAATAATAATTTGAGTCTTTTGACTGATTGTGGATATATCTCCTTAGGCACATCATGAAGGAGCTAATCGAAACGGAAAGACTGTATGTGGAAGAATTGCAAAGCATCATGGAGGTATGTCAGTTCCTTTTGTTTCCCTTTTCCCTAGTGACCGAGGGACGCCGTCTGTTAACACTGGACATTGGAACACGCCTAGCTACACAAACAATCCTTCAAAGGCGTTACCCTTTCAGCTGGAGTCACGCCCTCTGGACTTTAGTGTAACCACATCACGTGGCCCAGCTGTGAGGGGACGTCAAAGGGTTGCATGTGTCCACACGGTTTACACAGGGCGCTCCCTCATTTTCCTCCAGGAAGGAGAGAACTGACAGTTTACCCAGGAGATTGACCCATCATGCTTTGAAAGCTTTTAGGATGACAAGCGTGAATTTAGGAATCTCCCTTCCCTCGATGTCCCACTTTAAACAATTTCAGCACAGAGATCTTGGGTCGTGCC
>JAOVYW010071321.1:0-11187 GCA_025775045.1 Hiodon tergisus
AAATAATCCTCCCCCCAACTTAATCTGTCCCCCCCCCCCCCCCAGAACCTCAGCCCATGTCAGAGAGCCAAGGCACCACAGTCTGCCTCTCACAGACTCTTTTTAAACCCTCTGCCTATGAGACATTGGCAGTCTTGCCAAATCACTGTCGCTCGCGCAATAACTAACTAGCCCATGGGTTGTGTTAGATATGAATGTCAGAAGCCATGTCTAGTAGTAAATACTAAACGGAAAAATAATTCAGACTGCAGAAATATGCCCCGAGAAATCTGGCTGTGATGGACCCTAGCACAGAAATAAAAGCTGATAGTTGAGTGGACCATATTGAAGTCATCACGTGCATGAATGGAGGGGCTGAACTCAGTTCTTATGCTCAAAAACCTCGGAATGCCTAGACTAAATATATTATAGACTCAGCTTAAATATAATATAAAAACCGGCTTTTTAAAAGATGGCCTACGAGTAGTTTAAATTCCTCGACCATTCATTTTATAGGACTTGATCTACTTTCATCCCAATGGTGTATTTTATCCAGCAGAAGAGAAATTAGGATGAAGGGGTGTCAGACACAGCAGCATGGTTTTTACCACCTGGTGATCCAAGGTCTTTTAGAGGTTTTTTAGAGGCCTGCCTCGAGTATTTCTTTCCACCTTGACTTTTTTTGTTGTTGTTTTTTTCACGCGTGTGATGCTTTCGCCCTGGGTCGGGAGATTTCCCCATTAAAAAGGAATGTCTGAGAGGCATAACGGAGGTCAGGGCGGCGAGTTGTTTAACTTGGCTACTCCCGTAGCAATCAACCAGCTGTAAGCTATATAATTCCTTAGAGGGTGATCTCAAACATACCAAGCCAGAGTTAGTTGCCTTGAGGAACACCTGTCGGGGTGAATACAAGGAACTTACATTCAAACAGCAAATGAAATAATCAGGTCCAGATTTCTTAAATATATTACACATGTCAGGAATATGTTTTCTCCAAATGACAATTGATAGAACTATAATGTTGTTGGTTATTACGACTGATATTTAAAATTATTTTTCTCATTCTTCTTGCTTTGCTGCAGGTATGAAACATGCTACTTAACATTGAGTATGCTCCTTGATTTCAAATCATAACAACATTAGATACATTTCAAAATATGATACAATTTTAATAGAATAGCCAGTAAGAATATTTTAATTTGACATTTTTTAAACAATTTTTTCTAGTGTTTTAAATTGTCTTGTCACATTAAACGACATGAGAAAAAGACTGTTGACATGACAAGCAAGAGTAGAAATGTACCTTAGAAATTAATGTTCCACTGTGTGCAACAGGGGCATATTTGAAGAGTCACCAATCCATTAATTTTGCACATGAAACCCTGACTGAGATGTGGATAAGATGCTCATCGTTGACTGTGCAAAAGAAAACCATAAACTTATGCATTTCAATCCAAACATTGTTGTAAAAAAGAAACATTTGACTTTTAACATTCTGTATAAACCAGGGAAAAGCATACAGGGGCCCCCACCCACCCAGACATTAATCGAGAGGTAGCCTCAGTACCTCTTCTTTTGCATTCAGTTGGACTTAATATGTAGGGACGGTTGCAATTATATTACTTTATCTGCACTCAGTGTTAACAAAGAGTGAAAGCCAACCCGCTTTTCCTCAGCACCATAATCCTCTGGAATTAGTAATGTTTCAATAAAAAAAAAAAAGGATCCGGTATATAATACAGGTAATAGTCCCAACATGGCATTTTCCTCTCCATTCTGCTTGAAGTTTCACCCCGGATAAACCAGCATTCTGAATTGCCGGTGCAAACCCATCCAAATCAGTTCGGGAAAAAACGCGGCGACGCAAGTTAGCTGAGTGTGACATATTTCTGTCTCGAACACGCGCGCATTGTTTCACCATGGTAAGCCCAAAGGGATGGCATGTTTATGAAGATACAGATTTAGTTCTGCTTGTCTTGACAACACCCCCAGTCCTCTTTGATATGCTTCGTTAATGGCATACGAAAGAGAGAATTTCCAGAATTCACACAAACACACACATAATGGACACATGGTCCCCTTTAAGAATTCAAAGACTCAGATAGGACTTAGACAGAAAAGAACACTGCCTCAGATAACACTTAGACAAAGCAGATGTATGGTACCTCTACTCAATTTATCAGTTAGCGGAGTCCCAGGCAATGCCCTTGACTAAGGGAAATCTATTTCTGCTGGGCCCAATGCGATGGGGCTTGGAGGAATAAAACATTTTGGGATATATCCGTCAATGGTAGGATAGGAACAGAATGCTCCCCGGGCTGCTGACTGACATCCTAGTTATCGGTGATGTCAGGTCCCAAAGAGAAGATTCACACAAGATATGGCCGTAGGCATCTATAAAAAAAGGCGGTCGTTGAGCCTTGCGGAAGGCGGACTTCAGTGACTAGCCAAAGAAACGTGAGTGAAAGGTAACGCCACTGACTTCAGAACATAGCTTCTATGAGTCACAAAAGGAGACTTGAGTCTGCCTAGATGTTATTACTAGATATAACTGGATATTATTCTGGTTATATTATATATTGCATTATATGTTACTATGTATTTCCTGAATTACGACATTTTATGCATAACTCAATGCAATAAAATGTAAAATTTGGCTATCTAGTAAAAATACAGCCATCCTGATTGAACAATACAGATAGTAATATTCCACTTGCCTTTTAAAATATTGCTTTGCTGCGGTAGCCCACAGCTTTGGTTTGAAGACTGACTCGAAGACTTTGAAACGCTCAATCATTGTGGCGGGTGTTTGTTGTTCTCAACTCAACAAGAAGCAGCTAAATAGACTCTCGGGCTTTGCAACTGATAAATAAATTGAATCTATCGGAAATCAGATCTGGGCCATGAACAATCCCTCACGCTCACTGAAAGCTCGAGCACAGCGACTGAAGGGTAGGACTCTCCGTCTAATAGCCAAAGCTTGTCATGTTGCCTGTGTTTGGAAAACAATCTCGACTCCTAAGCCCTCGCCGTTCCCCCTGGCTATGTGTTCCTCTGATCGTTCAGCCAGCTTGGGAAAATGGCACCGAGCCTTGTCTGCAGGAGGAGGTCAACCCGAGGAAGCAAAAACTCCCTGTGACTCCTGCTCTCCGGCACACAAAGTCACGCTATGCTACCCAGCATGGCCTGAAAGGCTTTGGAAGTGACAGTTGTTGATGCGTTATTCATGGCAGAGGCTAAGTGGCTCCTTTATATTGGACAAAGCATCAATTTTTTAACCCTTGCATATCCAGCCACGGAGGCAGGCTGCTTCTATGTATGAATCGTTAAACACTATAATGAATACATAAATAAATAATTGTTCTCTATTCAACCTGGTATGAAGAACACAGTCAAAAGTTCAGGTTATGTTAGCTCATGGAAAGGTCTCTTTTTAATGCAGGGAACATTTTATACCCTACAAAAATGCTCTAAACACTGATGTGCCACTGTCCTGCCGGTCTGCAGAACGGCGTGCGGCTACTTTGGAAGTTTCAGTAAGGGTTAAAAGACATGTCTGAGGCACAGCCTGGGCTCGCGGTGCGTTGCCGGAAATTCAATTTCAGGCGACGGGATTGATCGTTTCACCCGTGTTAATTTAAGAGCCGCGAGAGCTAAAGACATGTCCACAGAGGGAGGAGGGGCAAGAAACACTGCTAAAATTCATTTTAGATTCGGAATGTTCAGAGTAAATACAAAAAGCGTAAATAGGTATTGCATGTCAATATCTTCACATAAAAATTGAAGCCGCAACTATTTCAGAAGAAGTTATTCTAGATTCAAAGTGGCTTTTTTCACAAACAAATGCAAAATGGATGGATTCTAATGCAGAAATTTTTTTTATGGATACATTCCAAGACACCTGCTTTTCTCTTCCTGCATAAACTTTATTCAACATTCTGTTACCTCTAAATGGTGTGCATGATGCTGAAAGGTTTGACAATCATAATTGTGTTATTAAGATATATTAAGATTCAGATAAAACTATTATTTAAAATTATATAGTGATACTATACTATGATTAAACTTTATTTAAAATAAATGTGCAGATTTATGCATTTATATATCTTTTTACTATTAATGGATTGTTGCATTGTTGCAGACACTGCAACAACGTGGCTCTGTTGGGAATTGGTACATATTTGACCTCTTAAAATAACACCGCTGTCACAGAACAGGTGAGTAATTGTGGTGGATTTAAACTCAGCTTTATCAATTGACAAGCACTATGAGATTTCAGTGCTGGAATACAGAGCAGCCCCACGAATGGCCGGTTTAATGTGTTCTCTTGACTGCAGGGCACATATCAAAGTGTCCCCATTCTTTCGGTGCACGTCTTTAGTACGACCGGAGCGTGCGGCAGTGGAAATCAGCCCAGAATGTCTTCCGTCTGCTACTTCTTAAGCTCTGCATATTGTGATAAGAGTGAAAGCGTGGAAGGACCATTGTTCCGATATCGGGGGATTATATTATACTTCAAGGAAAGGTTTCTGGCGCTGAATGCTGAGGGTTGGATTTTGTCATCACTTCCCTTACAAGCTGAGATGAAATGTTTGCGGCGACAGGTTCAATCCCCTAAACCAAACAATACTCCCATAAATCACCCATCACTCTCATGCTTTATTCTCAACTCTACGGTGAGTAAGCTGTGCCCCTGTAGTTACATAGAACATAATGTATATAAGCTCAGAGCAATATGCATTTCATAGTCCCTCAGTACAGAATCTGAGGGCGTAATGCATCTTATCAAGAAAGCATGAAAAACCTGTCAGAGTGGCGGTCAAATATTTATCAGATTATTTTCCACTTTTTCAGGTCAGTTCATGGTGGAATGTGGGTGTTAAGAATTACACTTTTGATTGCTGTTTTATTCTCATGAACAAAATGATATTCTAACCAAGGAAGGGACATTGAATAAAGACATAACATATTCAAACACATTATCATGACCTGGCTTTGAATGTGTTTGTGATTGAGTGACTCTAGCACAGTTTAGCACGGCAAATTTGTGATGCTTCATGCCGTGATGCTGGCACTTCATAGCACAAGGCTCCGAGCACCATTTTGTTTTCAAGTGACTTAATGTTAAAGGCCTTGCCACAGAAGTAAACGAATGATGATTAATGGAGAAAATTAAAGGACAGTTTACAATATTCCTGAATGAGTTAGCCAATTCAACTGAAGGAATTTCACCCATTTCCATAAACCAATACAATAAAGCTCATTCAAAACCTATTTCTAAATACATATACACATGGTAATTATAATGCAAAGCAAAATTACGTTAAGTTCTGTCCACTGAACGCTCAGTTCACATTATCTGCCCTTTTCTGCTGTTCGGCAGTACAATGTCTTAAGGGGGCCGAACAGGTGTAAAAAGCTTAAGATAAACGCGCGAGTCGCTCTCCGGCAGCCTGACCTTTCTACCTCCTTACAGCTTACTCCTGCGCCGACTGACATAGGCAGGAGAACGCACACGCGCAGCCCACACAGCGTGACAGAGTTTGAGCTCTCTCCCGACCAATTAGTTGCGGCTTAAGCCTTCTGTCCGTCCAAACAGAACATCTCCAGATGTTACACCACCAAGAGGAAGCAGCAGAAGAGGCACATGCCCACTCCTCTATATTCTCAGGTTCTCCACGACAGTGAGCTCTGAAGTGAAGTGGATGTTTAAGAGACGGTCAGGCTTATTCCAGAGACCCAGGGAAATGTGAACTTAACATAGGAAAAGTGTAACATAACGCCTGGGGTAGGGAATGTCGTGACTACATGTCAGGCTGGGCACATAAACTGAGTGCAGTCTCAAGGACGACAATAATAATAATGGCAAAAATTAACAGAGACCGCAGGATCGCGGACCCAAGGCGGAGGATCCAGCACCTGGTATTCCGAGGTGGACTCCCATCCAAGTCCTGACCAGACCCAGCCCCACTCAGCTTCCAAGATCAGACGAGATCGGGAACACTAAAAACCTCTGTCGTAATGCAAGAGGCAGATGCGGAAGGCACCGACGCGAGGATGGCTGACCCACCTTGGTCCTTGGACGGACACACCAACATCTCCTGAATGCCAGAACCCAGCAACATCGACCGATTGTATCAGGCAGCTGCTGGCAATCAGGGGACGTGAAGCAGCGCTGCCAATTAAGGAGGCAGAAAAATGGATGCATTCAGCCAGGCAAATCTCGCTCCTGTTTAACACTTCTCAATGCCCCTCCTGAGTTGATAGTCTGATGACAGCTTTCGCAGTCTCACCTTGCCATGATCTTGCTCCCAGTCGCCACACATCTTAAGCACATAATTTGAGCTTTTCATTGAATCATTGCATGTGAACAGGCTATTTACGCACTAAATTTAAAAAAAACGACAATCAAAAGGGTTGATCCAGGTTCAGCTTTCCCCTTCACCATGTTGCTAATCAAAAAAAGATAACTTCCACCAAAACTGTCAATCTTTGCTTCACGTCTACCCTAGCTTGGATAAATTCCCAGATGACCCTATAGAGGGCAATATCAAAGAATGGAGCAGCGGTAATCTGGCAGCTCGTCTAGCATGATTGTTCTCAGCAGTTCATGGCCAGCAAAGACAGATACGTTTAATGAACCTGTGAATAAAATAATATCTGTTCTGTATTTCAGAGTGGATTTTCTTAATTTGCTTAATTTGTCAGACTCTCTTATTTAGTCTGTTTTAGTCTGTTTCCTCCCAGACCCTTAGGACAATTTTATATGTACTTAATTTAAATAATATAAGGTATAAACTGTGTGCACATTTCATTTTGTTGCAGTGTTTCCTTAGTCGGTGTGCATAGTCTTTATTCATCTGAAATTCATAGGTGGATGGCAATATATTTTGATTCTGTCATTGTTACTTGACAGTGCCAACACGCAGGACTTTTATTTTGGAGGGAATACACTGCGGCACCAAAGATCCACTGCTCCTTTCTTTGAGGATGAGGACAGAAGAAAAGAATCTTCAGAGGAACAATTCTGAGGGTTGTGTTAATGTCAAATGAAATCCTTGCCAAGGCAAACTTTTCAACACGGTTTTGAGGCAGCTTTCTAGTTCAAGTCGGCTATGATATGGACAAAAATCAATCTTGCAGAAATAGAATAGACCAAGTACATGCAATTTCTCGTTTGGATAATCAGATGTGTAAAAATAGACATTTTAAAGAAGGGAAAGCATAATCTGATCCATTAAGCCTCTTAAATATATGGCCCTGCCAAGAGGGCAAAAGAGGTTGATTCAGAATTGCCAAAGCAGTGGCCATTATTGTTAAAATAGCTTTTCTTAATGACTATTGTCCATAAGTAAGCATCATAAAGTTTCTCACTCAGAGTGTGAGTAAATTTCATGTACAACTACTGGAATTACTGTACATCAACATGTTTTTGAAGTTTTCTTCCATATAAAATGGTCAAAAAATAAAATAAAACTATGTAAATGTTATTATTTTTACAATACTATTCTTAATGTTTTATTATTCAGCTCCATTGTGTGGATTAATTTGAGGTTTATTCTTCTATTAATACTTGTCTAGTCACAACATTTAGCTGCCTGACAAACATTCTAGCAGACATCCAGGGAAACTTACCCTGCTCACATTTTTGTGCTTGACTCGTTTTTAAAGCTGGATATTTACTGGAGTCATTCAGGCTAAGTACCTTTCTTAGTAAAACAGCATGGTTCCAGATTGAATGAAGCCGTAATCCAGACAATAAAGGCATTAGTTTAAAGAATACACATGTGTAGCCTTGGTAATTACTTATTATTGTAACTTTGTTCTTTTAAATATATATATATATATATATATATATATATATAATGTGAGGGAGGGAATGATGCGCAAACTATTAAGATGCGTGATACGAGAAAAAGAGCATTACTGAAAGGTATACGTTAAACACATGAATGTGCGTAGGCCTGTGTGTAACCTTCATTAAAGTCCATTAGTTTAGTTTTAGTCCAACCCCTAGCGCTTGGTCCAGACCATCTCTATGCTTTGGTGTTGGATCCTGCAGGGTTTCATCCATGGTATACTCCTGCTGGAATCAGGCCCTGCTGTCCTAAAGAGCTCTGTCAAACAGATGACCAAGACATAGTGAATACCACAACTGGGAAAAAGACTTCTTGTATTTTGGTGTTGCATTGAGCAAACAGGATTTGCAGATGCTATCAGCGACGTCAAACACAGTCCTCCTGCCCTCAGAGTTTGCAGATGCGTCCAGTCTTTACATCTTCAGTTGCAGGCCATCACAAAAAAGTCAAATAGAGTGTAAGACCTGATCGTAGGAACATGTGCTGTGTGCTGAGACCTGCCAATACCTGACTGTCAAGGGATATCAACTGATGTTAAACTGATATCTTTCGAAATGGTGTGTACACAATGGCTGTTCACACAATGATGACTAGTCCCTTCATTCTAGATCTCTGTAGCTAATCTTCTACTCCACCAAGTTTTATGGTGAGGATTTCAAATTGAGGGTTGGCATTTGGGTTCTTCCCATTCCCCTCTCTTTTGGGGGCAAGTACAACAAAGACATGTAGGAGGCCTCATGAATGGTCCAGAGGGAACACAACATGAATCTGCTTCAGCAAAAGACAGCAAGCTGCAAAACCTCAGGCTCAGGGAGACTTTACCCTAACAATATTTAGTTACGTAATCACTGTTGACAATAGAATGTTTTGGTATGGTTTTTGTTACTTCTCTAAAGACATGATTCTCTGGATCAGCGAAAGAAACCAAAAAAAGAAAAACATAATCATTTGACTGTCCTCAGCATACATCTGTTTCAGATAATCAGATTTTGTGATTGTGTATCTTCATTTTAACAAAAAAAATGTTGCCCTCTTCGCTGGCGTTTTCAGGCAGCTGGCATGTAAGCCCTCCGAGCGTCTGCCATGCTAAGCTCCAGAAGCCAGACTTTTTGTGGTATAAACTGTATGATTTCGAGTGAGCCTGGCTCGCGGAGAGTTCAGTCTCTTCTCTGTACGACCAGGAAGCGCTTGGATTCAATCTACCAGGCGAAATGCAAAAACGTGATTAAAACACACAGGAGTTATTGCCGAACCTCCTCCATTGTCATGTCGTTTAATCACAAAGTGCGTTTTCCCATTGGATACAGAGCGGGATGAGCATCATTAAACAGAAAATATCTTGTTAACGACAGTCGTATGGTGTTTGTCCTTAACTTTGGGCAGAACACTATATTTTGTAGAAAGTGAAAGAGTGACACTTGGTTTAATTCATTGCAAAGATAACACTACAGCAGCTGACTTAACAGATCTATTAATAGATTCTCAGCAGTAAGCAGTGCTCATTGGTTTAAAAAAAAAAGAAGCGATTAAAAATCGCAGAGCGAATAAGCGATTGGTAATAAACACTCAGCGTTCTAGGCAGCATCACCGTCCCTTCCCCAATCCTTTGGCACTAATCAGGAAGCTGAAAACAAGCAATACATGAGATGTTTGAAAAAAGCTTAGACTGGGCTTGTGTAAATCCGGCCGTGATATAATGAGCAGCGGAGCCCAATTTCTGCAAACGTCGTTAAAACACAGCACTGAGGGAGAAAGGGGAGCCCTGGTATATAGCGCAGGAGCATGATCACCAGCAATACCAAGGAATCTGCAGTGGCATGCATGAAATCTTTAACAAGACGTTGAACCCCTTTCGTACTGCAGTTCAAAAGAATTATCACCTATTGAACCGAATACTTCCGTTTTTTTCTTTCTGAAATCTGGCAGTTTCCGATAAGGCAACCTAAGGGCTTAGCAGGGATTTATTACTCTGCTAAACCTGCACAGGCTGTATGGACTGTCGATGTCTGGGTCTTGCCCAGAGGGTATGTGACCACACAGTTAATTCACCTGGAGGCCAGGACACTCCTGTTGCAAACGACGGATTTGACGAGAAAGAGTCTCCAAGTTAAAAAAACTAAAACCAAATTGGTTGTTTTTTTTCACAGGAAAAAAAAACCCAATAGCTTTTTTTTGAGAGGAGACAGGGAACGGTTGAGGAGACAATGTTTTCTGACGGGCGGCGCTTAACAAAAATGCAAGGTGCTGTTCTCAAGCATGAATGTTCTTGTGCTCTCAAAAAGACCTGAAGCGACTGGACACGGTCCACCGGAGTGAGGTCTTTTGTCATTTAAAGTATTTTCCTGTGGTCATTATTCAGACATTATTCTGCCTTGGACTAGCCGCTCCTTGCTAGTGCACATTGACATGGATTGGGGAGGTTTGACTATGGAAGCTTTCAAATCCTGTATGTCCTTCCCTGCCCAATCTCTGGCTCTGAAACAAATATGGGCAAAAAGACACACACAAATATGCAAACTGACTAGGTAAAAATGCAAACAGATCATCCTCACGTTCACTGCAATCCCATCTTGCTGCATGAAAGAATGTGGGAGATGAAGCCATTTAATGGGGGTTAGCCCCTTTGGGGATCGGTTTGCAAACCCAGAGGTTGTTGGAGTGCTTTTGAAGCATTTGTATTGTCGCATCGTTCCTGCCTGTCCCAGCCTAGTTAGCTCTCATCAGCATCCTGAGACCTGGAGCTGCCCGGGCCATCTGCAGACCGATCCCACGGGAGGTGACTGGGTCTGCTGGGGGATATGTGTGTCTCTGTGGACCCCGAGCCACCACTCACTCCCGGTTCTTTTCTGCATGCATCACCTTTAACAAGGCCCAATGCGAAGCAGAGAACGTCTCAGGATTCTCTTTCAGCTTTCATTAACTCATGGCTGAAGAGTTAGCTGGAGGGATTTTTTAAATTTCCAGTGGAACAATGTTAAATTCTTTGTGTTATCCTGCTTACGGTATGACGGCGCTATCAAAACCGATACAGGGAAGCGGCTAAATGTAACATTTAATTAATTTGTGATTGCCACACTCACTGTCAGAATGATATTAAACTGGCAGTTGATCTTTTCTTCAAATCTAAAAATTAAACCATGATACCTACTAATTGTAAAACTGTATAGGCTTTTGAAGGACTGACAGAAATTTAACAAACAAATGGCGAGAGAGCTAATTGCAAACATTTGCAAAAAACTATTTGTAAAAATGTTGCAGAGTACCCTGCCTCATGCCCCAGAACCTGAATTGGATAAGTCTCAGAAAATGGATGGATGTGTATATTTATGATTTCACTCTGGATAGTGGC
>JAOVYW010071332.1:0-15270 GCA_025775045.1 Hiodon tergisus
TGGTGAGGTCTGTGGGTTGGGTGGTGAGGTTCTGCGGGGTAGGTGGTGAGGCCTGTGGGGTGGGTGGTGAGGTTCTGTGGGGTTGGTGGTGAGGCCTGTGGGGTGGGTGGTGAGGTTCTGTGGGGTGGGTGGTGAGGTTCTGTGGGGTAGGTGGTGAGGTTCTGCGGGGTAGGTGGTGAGGCCTGTGGGGTGGGTGGTGAGGTTCTGTGGGGTAGGTGGTGAGGCCTGTGGGGTGGGTGGTGAGGTTCTGTGGGGTGGGTGGTGAGGCCTGTGGGGTGGGTGGTGAGGCCTGTGAGGCCTGTGGGGTTGCTTTCCCCTGACTAGGACTGCAGTGTGTTTCAGGTGGAAAAGAGGCCCCCGCTTGGCGCCAGCGTGTATGACGGGTGTGGTGTGGCGTGGCGTGCTCGGGCGGGCACTTACCATGGCAGCAGCGGCTTGTGCCGCCACGGCGGTCTGGTTGGCCTGGTGCTGCGCGGCTTTGATTTTGGCCTGGAGGTGCGCGGGGGGGTGGAAGTATTTGCACTTCTCCCGAGAGCAGCGGCTCTTGATGTAGTCCATGCAGACGGTGACCGTGTTGTCGCTGGTGTCGATCATGGGGCTGTCGCTGGGGTGGGCGAAGCGACAGTCCGTCTCCCCCCGAGCACAGTTACCCCGCTGGAACTCCCGACACACCTGCAGACCGGGGGTCCACGGCAAGGTCACACAAACATGCACACACAACACACATACACACACCAGGGTGAAGCCAAAACAACATACATTACTAACATGCATTATAGAAAGCATAGATCTAAGTAAAACACATGAAGACTTATTTCTAGAACGGTATCTGGTTTTATATCTATTCCTTCTCTGCGTTTAATATTAAAAACCCTATAAACAGACTGTTGCTTTTATGTGACTTAAAAAAAAAAATTTAATTCACCCTGCCTGTGACAGGTGGCCTATAAGGCAGGTGTGTGTGTCTCTGAGGGTCAATGTGTGGGCCTATAAGGCAGGTGTGCGTGTCTCTGAGGGTCAATGTGACGGGCCTATAAGGCAGGGGTGTGTGTCTCTGAGGGTCAATGTGTGGGACTATAAGGTAAGTGTGGGTGTCTTTGAGGGTCAACGTGTGGGCCTATAAGGCACGTGTGTGTCTCTGAGGGTCAATGTGACGGTGGCCTATAAGGTAGGTGTGGTTTATGACCACCTGCAGGGCGTCGGTTACCGTCTGAGCATGCACTCAATTATGGAGAGGTCTAACAGGTGACTGGCCCGCGGGAAGGGGCAACCCGTTACCTCCAGCTTGTCAGTCCGCAGCAGCTTCTGTGTGGAGGAGGAGCCCTGCACCGTGACAGGTGGGCTCCCAGGAACCATCACCTGGGTGCTGGGGAGCATCTCCGTGGGAACCAGCCCCATTCCATGGGTCATGGGGGTCAGGTATGGAGTATAGCTAATGCCTGGACTTGTCCCAAGGCCCTGGGATACAGGAAACGTTGGCTGTGGAGTTAAACACCAAAGTGTTAATCAGGGCGGGGTTACATTTCTCCATCACCTACGACTCGAGGCCTCCTCCTGTCGCCCCAGCCAGTCGGTTTTAATGCTGCCCGGTGGGCGTAGGCTAGGATGGCACTCACCATAGGCTGCATGGTGGTGCCTGGGATCATGAACTGCATCTGCTGAGCCAACATGGCGGCCGCTGTTTTCTGCTGGATGAGGTTATTGCGCCCATTGATTTCTAACTGGGTTTTTAAATGTGCCGGAGGATGAAGGTATTTGCAGTTTTCTCTCGTACATCGGCCCTGCAGCAAGGACAGAAAACAAATTTTAAAATTTTAAAAAGGTTACTTCAATATACCAGAAATCTTTTGTTGGTCACTGCAGTTTGAATAACGACAGCCTGTGAAACAAAGGCAAATAAAAGATGACAAGCGAATATAATCAAACCGCGAAAAACGTCAGACATCAGGCAGGGATAGCTACACCGATGGCTGGTAAGCAGTGAGGCACAGCGGTTTAACGAGGAGCGGGGGGGGGGGGGGGTCTAAACCAACGGCTCTGGAAGAACAGCGGCGGCAGGCAGAAAGACCGAGAGTGCCGTTTGTAGTGGTTTTTGCGACACTAAGCGACGCAACCTCACACCTCCGCCAAGCGTCTGCCTCTGACAGCTCATGCAGAACGAGGGGGAACGCTGCAGGGACTCGCCAACTCCGCAGCACACACATATTAAGCCAATTAGTATGAGCCCAGAAGCAACTGCATACTAATCCAATATGGATATCTCTTTTAGAACAACGGGGGGATACGAAGGAGATAAATCACAAAGACGAGCCTCCTGTATACGCCAGAGCCCTGAACTGTCTGGAGAATCTTGCACCTTTGTTAAAAATGCCTTAGACTTTAATGCTACAATTAACAAAAACCGGAGGTGTAATAGCTCTGTTATCTAATTAGTAGAGCACTAATCCCAAGTGATAGGCCTTTGAAAACATCCCACTGAGGCTGTACACTCTCCAAACAAATAACTGCAAGAGCGCACCCTGAAATCTCCTTGAATACATACTACTATTCAATGTTAATTTAATAAATACACTTCAACACTAGATCTAACGCTGACGTAAAATAAAATAAAAAATTAAATTAAATCAAGGATTTTGTTTGCGTATCAGTCCAGATTTTTTTCTGTTGTTTTTGAATAAGTACTGATTGGGGTTCTTTGACAAAGGAAACCACTTCAGGAGAATCGTGACAAAGTAGCTAAACGTCCAACACTCAGAATGTGCATGTTACACAAACCTACATGTCCTTGGTAATATGTATTCCACATTTGTAATCAGGCGCCTCAAAAACGAACTACGCTCAGGAGCAATCTCCATGTGGAATATCAAGCAAGCTCTGGGTTGTTTTCATTTTCTGTTGCCGTGAGAGAAAAAACTCTGGCCGGTAGTTTCACGTTGATAGCGCCCCTCAGAGGGCAAAGGCTGCCACCATGACACCAGGATATCACACCACGGGCAGGAAAGTAATTTAGTATCCACATATTCGAAGCCACTGCCACATTTACAGAATCAGTGTTGAAAGCTACATGTAGTATTATAGGACAAAGGAAAACATTAGAAAAATACACGTGGCTTTTATTCCAACACCCCTTAAGTTTAATCTCTTTGAAAAAAAAAACGATTTCGGAAGCATATAAAACTAAAATAAATCCCTCAGCAGAAAGAGACCAAATTATGAGGTCAATCAGAAACTTTTCCAGGGAAATTGTAAGTGTGGAGCATTACAGAGAAATCTGCCAGGAAACCCAATATGCCAGAGCTTTTTATGATTTTCTGAGGTTGCAGCTTATTTCAGTTTCATTTATAGAAAGTGAAATATAGCAGAGTGTTGCAAGACATTTGCTTGGCCAAAATCGCCCATTTATTTTTACCTCGGCACAAAGTAGGGTAAAGGGTAGAAAACAAAACTACAGGAAACAGGAAACAGGAAAAGTACATATGGACAAAAGTTACAGTAACTGTAGTGGTAAAACACAGATCCCACCATAAAACATACAGAACAGCAGAGCATGATGGGAAGAAAATATTTCCCATGTAGCCTCTGACTGACATTTATCTCAAAAATACAAATACGTTCTGCTCTGTCACAATCCGATACAGCGTGATATGGTCTGCTCTGATACGGTCTGATACGTTCTGCTCTAATACGGTCAAACATGGTCTGCTGTGATACAAAGAGCAGTCTGAAACCAAGAATCGTAATCTAGGCAGAGCACAGTCTTAAAAGCTACACCCACACTGCTGTCACCATGGAATCCTGCTGTCGCCATGTGCCACCCACAATGACAGAAACCAAAAGAGGCTAGTGGACATTTCACAAATGATAAGTGTTTATAGAAAGGACTGTATACATGCAAACCTAATTAATGGGCAAGGGATCGAGTTAGTGTCACATAATCTTGGTCTTACCAAAGAGCATCTTTGTTTCTCTGCTATCTCACAAGGAATCACAACCTATCGCACAGTCTATGGAGACAGCCTATCGAGTCTGTCTTCTTCAAGCTGATAAAACGGACCAAATGGCATCTGGGGTTGCTCATTATATCATGAGACAAGCCCCCTTTTAAAAAACCGATCTGTTCCCAGAAAGACTGGCCTGACCCACTTGTTTTAAACATCATCCATACTACTGGTCTCAGTTTGGGCACCTGTCTAGCGCTGATATCATTCGCTTTCTGGGAGAAGCACCCAAGTCAGCCTCCGCTGTCCGGAGCCCACTCACACGGCTGGTCTGACAATGCGTCAGGATAGAGGACTGATTATAAACCATAACCGTAGCTTGTGTGCTGACATGTGCGTGCACTGGCTTTATGAACCAGCACAGGGAGTAGACCATGAACACTGCCTGTGTGTGCCTGTGTGTGTATGTCTATGAGTGTGTGTGTGCCCGCCCAGGGGGGGCTTAATATAGAGTGCTGTGGAACTGAGGTCATTTTGCATTAGTCACCAAGACACATTAGCTAAGCCTCCGCTACCGGATACTCCTCGAGTCACAACATTTAGCCGTCATTAGGCTTCACGGCTGTTTTCCACAAGGCTATTTATTTTCAGCTGCGGGTGGGGGGTAGGGGAGAGACAGGCTAGGTGACGTTGCACAATGGAGTACTCCAGAAAAACACCACCCTACGCAGCTGAAAAGGACAGAACGAGCCTCTTCATGTCTGCCGCATCAGCTTGTTCTTCATCCCGCCCCGCCCAGCCCCACCCCGTACCGCCTCGCCCCAAACCAGGGCCGCCCTCTATCTCCCCCAGGAAATCATTATTAGAAAATGACTACAAATTCATCACTAGAGCTGAAGGCCATAGTCTGAACATTGGATTTAATTGAAAGCTATTAGAAAATATGCTATGGTTTGCAGAAGAAACTTCCGAATGCCAGAATAGAAAGTAGATGTTATTTAGCAGGCGTTGATAGAGAAATAATCATTTTTAATCACAAACTGAGCATTCCTTTAAAAAAGATCGATACAATACATGTACACCGTTCGTCACCAAGGCAACTGTATTCCGTATCCTTTGCGCTTTACAGTATTCCGAGTTAAACTACACAACCTCAGGGCATTTCAGAAGATGTTCAGCAGATCCGGTGGGTTTAACTGCTTCTCTGGGATTCAGGTCAGGAGTAGTGCCAGATAGGCTGGTTCACAAACACACAGTCTGTAAGAAACCACAGTTACCACTTAAAAACATGGTGGAGGCCATTCTGCGGGAATCTTGATTTCCCATTTTATGAAACATGATCAGACATACGAGACAAACTCTTTAATTACTTTTACTGAACAAAGGCAGCTCAAAGAGTTCAGTAGAGAATCGGAAAAATACATAACTGACAATGGCTGAAGAGGGTCCACAAAGAGGCCCATTAATTTCAGCCGGAATTGTCGTGTTTTAAGATTTTTAATGACTAAATAAAATGAAATAAAGAAAGAAGAGCTCTATTCAATTAAATGTAATCGCTTTAAAGTTTAAAGATTTTTTAACAGTGAGTAAAAGTCCTGAATTATGGCATAAAAAGTTTTGTTCAATTTGTTACAAAATGTAGATATTCTATTAAAAAAAACGCCAAAACGATTTTCTGGGCGTTACCTTAAAATCTGATGAATATTGTGCAAAATATAATGCTTAGATGAATATAATGCTTTGAGGCTTAGATTAGGTCACGCTTGTGTTTACTTATTTTCTATGTTTATCTGTAGATTATGATGCTTTTGTGTAAGTCAGGCATGTTTATTGAGCCGTTATCACTTTGCAGCATTAGTCTTTATACCTGCTCTCAGTAATTGTCATTAGGGCAAGATAGCTCAGTTGCTTATTGCACTTTAACCCTTAAACAGCAGCACTTGTTTACATCGCCCTGGATGAGTGTGTCTGCTAAATGCCTAAAATGTAAAATGTAATTTAAACCAGAGAGAATGAATTTGGCATGCTACGCTAAGTTATAAAATCGCTATGCTAATTGGAAAAATCTGAAAAAGTCAGGAGAAGAAATGGTAATTTTCCTCAGCAGGCACCTGTATGAGGAGCTGCCCAGGAAACTGACGCCTTTATAGTTTAAATACAACTACCATTCAGCCCATGACCAGCGCCCATGTGTAAGACAGATGTGCACCCCCTGTGACCAGAACATTCAGTTACTCCACAACTGCCCAACTCTCCCGCCTACTCAAGTCAAAAAACATTTTATTTTACAGGACGTTTCATGGAGGTTCATGTTGTTACTCAATAAATAAATATTCATTATTTTGCTGGTTTTTGACTCATTACTGATTTGTAAATCACGAGTTGTGATTAATTGCACGGAAACATACGCAGGGTCTTTTGACCAGTCGATAAAATTACCGCTCGAGGGGACCATCATTAGAAAATAGGAAAGTTTGATGAGAACGACATGCTATTTAGCTCAACTTACTTCAACTAATTAAAAGTTCTTCTCTCAATTAATCACGTCCAATGTCGAACCAACAGATCCCTCCCTGTTGGTAGATTTCCCCACCACCCCCCAAACCTGATAAGCTGATTTGATGGAATTTGCTACTGTGGTAGCAGATGCATCGCCCTTGAAGGACGGTTAATAGGAACAGCCTGCCTGCAATTATTTTTCAATGGCAAGGTATGAATGAAAGAATGACAGCAAATAAGCTATACATACCTCTAATGAACTCCTGGGAGGATATAAATGAAAGGGAGGAATTTGAAAAACAGCATTTTTGTAATTTAACCCGAAAAGCTTTTCCTTTGGGTTCTCATTAATTACCTCATTAATTGTTCTTTAAAAATGCTTTTGCACAGCCATTGATGGCTCCAGTATGCAAGTAACCAGTTTACAGGGTTTTATAGTTAGGCATACGCACAGAGCCATCAATATATTATCTGCTCAACGTAAATTTTTTTGGTCCATGGGCTGTTGCAGAGAATAACGTCAGTCCTTTGGTCCATGGGCTGTTGCAGAGAATAATGTCAGTCCTTTGGTCCATGGGCTGTTGCAGAGAATAATGTCAGTCCTTTGGTCCATGGGCTGTTGCAGAGAATAATGTCAGTCCTTTGGACCATGGGCTGTTGCAGAGAATAATGTCAGTCCTTTGGACCATGGGCTGTTGCAGAGAATAATGTCAGTCCTTTGGACCATGGGCTGTTGCAGAGAATAATGTCAGTCCTTTGGTCCATGGGCTGTTGCAGAGAATAATGTCAGTCGTTTGGTCCATGGGCTGTTGCAGAGAATAATGTCAGTCCTTTGGTCCATGGGCTGTTGCAGAGAGAATCTCTGTCTGCTGTTCATCAAACCTTCCAGAGGTCTACACCTTCTAATCAACTCCCTCTAGTGCTGAAAATGTGGTTGCATCTGGCTTTTGGAAGACCCGCCCGGCCGCCCGCACGCACGCACGCACGCACGCGTCTTTTCACTCCTCGGAGGGCCTCTGCTGTGGATTTGTGATTTGCATTTTCACCTCAATGGCACTATTCGGCATGTGCGAGAGAAGCATGTCTGTCAGAACTGCGGTGCGGTTAAATGCCGAAGAGTTGGAGAACGCCCCATTGTGTTCATTAAACAATGGTCCAAAGTTCCTTCTGGGGACGGCTGACATCAACTCATTATTTAGCTTTCCCCAGTCGGGACATAAATGATGTGCCCCCATTCAGGCGAATGGATGGAGGGTCGGCATTATTCAGGGATGCAGTAGGGGTTCTTGGTGTGGTTGTAAACACAAACTCTCTGTTCCTCTAAAAGCACAAAACAGTGCATTGTATTAATGCTACTTCAGATAAAGTTACCACATTTTTAGTTACTAACACTACAGTAAATAGTAGCTCATGCTAGAAACCTCGCAGACGTATAACTTCTGTCAACATTGAACATTGTGAATACATCCAAGAAAATGATTAGCTTCTCGTCTACTGTTTACGTTATCCATCGTTGACAGTAGCTTTGCATGTCTATTTGAATTCTCCTCCATAGGAAATAGTTCCTGGACCTTCTGAGAAGAACTTACTCAACAGCCACGTTAATGAAACGGTGCGATGCAAAAACACCGGAGTTTACATGGCCCAGAGACATGAGTCGGTCTGCAGCTTTAATTTTAACTAACGGAAACAATTCTATCTCTTGGCAAAAAAAGGAAACGGGTATTTATGAGATAGCTAGCGATTAACACCGCTTAAATAAACCTGAAACATATTCCTGGGAAGTAATGCATTGTGTCTGAATACAGAGTTTTGGAACCGTTTTTAATATGAACAACTTGTGGCTTATAAAGCGACTATTTTTAGCACAGCCCCGTAACAAGCGATACCCATCAGCGGTGATGGGACACGAAGCTCTCAAAACAAGCCCAGGGGAAGAAATTCGACACCGCGTCGCATCTACTGAGGGGAGTCAATAAACAAGGTAAATTTAACAATGACATCAGAGGACTTTCTTCCCGAAAAGTCGGAAAAAATTGCGGGTGTCGTTGGTAATCGCAGATCACAGCCCGCCTGTACGTGCATCGGGGCCTGTATGAATCCAGATAGGCCTGATGTTGCGCTCTTCAAGGCTGCACTTCTGTTTGCCTTTTCAGTTCTCCCCAGTGTGTGGGACTAGTAATTATGCGATTGATGAAAATCAATTCTAAAGTAACACTAACAGCCACTGCAATCATCCCACACAACAGTAGGCCTTCCAGATGACATCCATGGCGCCACACTGGCCTTGTCAGGCCATTTACCAGTAAAGTACACTGTCAGACCATCTCACCAGTCAGGCTAATGCTTATTTGCTAAGAGGTCTTTGAGGCTAAATCCGGACTCCCCAAATCTCTGCTCACTCACAGGGAGGTGTAAATAAGCTCAATGCACACAGACAGTGAGGGCCTTTATTCCCAAAAGTGCAGTCCACTGGAGCTTGGAGCCCCTCCCCGGTCCGCTCCTGCTTTTCGGCTCACGTTATCCGCGGATATGAGAGGAGACCCGCTCCAGTAGGCCCAGTGACACCACAGGCGTGTGGCTCGATTGTCCGACCGCCTGCACGGAGCAGGCTCCTGAAGTCTGACACCCAGGGACAGGAAGTGTGCAAAACACTGATGGCTGAATAGCACGATACCCCCCCAGATCTTGTGCGCTGTGCATCAGTTATCGCCGTGTTCCATTAGGCCATTCCAGCGATGGCGCTGATGCTGGTCGGTGCCCTAGGACAAGCACAGTCAACTGACACCAGAGGACTGCCGCAGCAAGAGCTTCGATTTCATTTTGCATCTGATTTAGCTACCGACAGAAGCTTCACGATCGTGACTTACGATGCGAGGTGATGACACTGGGAAACAATCAGGACCCTAGAGAAACATGTTTTGGGGCACTAAGGACATGGTTGCTGAATACAGACATATGGAGGAAATGTGTTCATCCAGGGGTTAAGCCACTTAATCGGTTTAAAATATCCCCGTGTTGCAGGTGTTTAAATGTTAAATTACCAAGGATGGCAAAACATCTCCAGAGGGGGACACGTTATGAGAACAGGCAAATGCATTGATGTGATTGAAAATCCTTTGAAAAGTGCAGCTTTGCTGGTTAAGGCAGCTTATACGCAAACAACGTAGCATTACCAATGCAGCATTACTGGTCATAGCAGTTTAGCCCTACTAGGTGTAGCAGTGTACCATTAGCAGTGTAGATCACCATTGTAGCAATACCGATTGCAACAGTGTACCATTGACAGCGTTACATTACCAGTGTAGCGTTACTGGTTAAGGTGAAGTATGCATAATCATCCTGAACTGCCTTTGCTACCTCAAAGAAATGCTCTGATTTATACTGAGTTAAATTCATGGCTAAGGTCAGAAAATGTAAGTTGACAAAGGTGTTTGAACGTAACCTGCTGATTTTACATTAAATCCACCTGCAAAGACTCATTTCACTGAAGTTTTAACTTTGTACTGTATATCACATACGTAAACAGATACGTAAATAAGATAAACGTTTGCCGATCTCTTTTTATCCACCTTTTCATTCTTTGAATGAGTCTACAATCATGCACAAATTCTCCAATTAAATTTGTGTAATAGTTTTTTCAATATTTTCCCTGTGCTAATTAAGCATGCAATTGCTTCACCACCAATAATCCTACAGATGGGTTAGCAGCACAACCGCTAACGCGCTTGCGATTAATATGCGAGAGCAAGCGCTGGCGTCTCCCACGCCTGGATTTCTACTGCAGAGAGTGCTAATTCTACAGGCAGCAGCCTGCCTGCCCCTCCCCCCTCACTCTCCAACATCTGATCATCTGCAGTGATACGCTGCGGCAGGGCCCTTCTCTCAGGCTCTCGCTCTCTGCCAATCCCCCCCACCTGACCTACATCAGAGAGCGTGCACCCGGTCAGCAGCAGAACAGGGCTTCTGCAGGCACATTCCACATTCTTAGGAACGGTCTGGAATGCAAGGCGAGAACAGCCAGCAGAGTCCGTTATCCGCCGCCCGAGCGTTAAAAAAACACCCATGCTACGAGAGGAAGAAATCCCCTCCTCATGACCTTGAGTGATAAACCCCTGACTTTCACAAGTAAGTTAAAGAATTAGCTGAACAAATATAGAGGATACTGAAGGTGGACCTGAAATGTAAAAATATTAACGTGTGCAAATATTCATCGCTCCTTCCAAGGTTACAGCTGGACAACACCCGAACTGAGCACTCTGGTCGTCCCACAATGGGCCCTGCCCAGGTGATGTAAATCAGATGATCTCTGAGCTGCGGAGACATGAAACCACCCACACCAATGGCTTAATTCCACAGCTGGCCCCGGGCAACTTTGCTCTTCCTAAACAACAGGCTAAAACAGCGAGAAAGTTGCGCGATTCCCTTTCACGCTCACCGACACTCAGGTTACAGCAAGTAATTCCTTTCAAACACCCGATTCTGTATCACTTAAGAACGCAAAAAAAAAACACTTTTTTTTTCCTGGCTGCAACGCATTTGCATTCATCTCCTTGAAGGCCTTTCAGAATCTTTGTTTCACATCAGTGTATTCTGGTGCAGTATAAACACAGTGGAAGCTTACAAAAACAAGGGTTTCAGAAGATCAGTGAAATCACCACACTCCAACGGCGCCAGCACGGGCGTGGCTGCCACTGGCCCCACTGCTTTCCAAGGCGGTATGGCCGACGTATATAGTCAGGCCCCACCAGTTTTTGTGCCAGTGATCTAGGAAAAATCCCACGTCCGGTATAGGCGTTACCATTAGCTCACCAGATACATTTCCAGAGTTTGTCTTACTTCCCTCTTTATTTCGCTACCCTTATTTACTCACAATGTTATTACATGAAGGTTGGCAGCTGCATTGGGCGGGCTTTTCTCAAGTTGTAAGCTGTGTGGTCCAACGGCTTTCATTGGATGCAAATAACTGGTCCAACGGCTTTCATTGGATGCAAATAACTGGTCCAACGGCTTTCATTGGATACAAATAACCGCCCACGTGCTACTTTCTGTCCACTTCTGAAAAACTCATTGTGAGCCGTCATACTAACTTATTGTACTTGCCTTGCCATATTTTTAGCAACCAACACTTACGTAAATGCTTAAAGTACTTTTTATTGGTCTTGAAGGTAATAACGTTTTTTATTTTTTCCGTCTCAGCTAGCTAGCTGAAAGCTATGACAACACTCACTTTTTATGTAAATATATTGATATCTATCAAACGGAGTACCTGGTTTTATAAAGTTGTTTTCCCACTAAATAAGAATAGCTCTACAAAATCTGTTTTAATACATTACATTTTCAGTTCTATTCTTTATTTCCATATAATATCACATTGTAATTGTTCTATAATCCTCAAGGAATGAAACATATAAACAGAAGATTGGAAACCCTGAAAACAGTTAGGCGCAAATTTTTATTTTGTGATCAGAGTGCGGAGAAAAGTAATATTCGGTGTGAGGACTTAACAGCCCCGTTGATTGCAGACAGTGCTGATAACTAAACTTAATACAGTGTTTTCAATGTGCCCTACAGTGCAATTCAAATGCAGTAATTATTAGGCCTAAATTAACTTTTAATATATTCAAAAAATTCAAATACATAATTTCTGATAAAAGAAAACCATCAATAACTTGTCCAAATTGTCAGTGTTAATTAAACTCACAAGGTAGCCATGGAAGATGCTCATTACTCCGAGTAATCGGAGGTCAGAGCGGAGACAGAAATTAGGCCAACCCAGTTCAATTAACATCCAGGATCTGTGCCAATCCACCATCTCGCCAGCTTCCCTCTTCACTCCCCGTGTTTCCCCCATTTACAGTCCAACTTCAGTCCGAAACGGCACTTCTTCGCAATCTGACTGCTCACACACACACACACACACACACACACAGAACATATCCCCCCCCCGTGACTGCTCACACACACAGAACATATCCCCCCCGTGACTGCTCACACACACAGAACATATCCCCCCCATGACTGCTCACACACACAGAACATATCCCCCCCGTGACTGCTCACACAGAAAGAACATATCCCCCCCGTGACTGCTCACACAGAAAGAATATATCCCCCCGTGACTGCTCACACAGAAAGAACATATCCCCTCCTGTGACTGCACGCGCACACACACAGACACACACACAGAACATATCCCCTCCTGTGACTGCGTGTGCACGCGCACACACACACAGACACACACACACAGAACATATCCCCTCCTGTGACTGCGCGCACACACACACACACAGAACATATCCCCTCCTGTGACTGCGCGCGCACACACACACACAGAACATATCCCCTCCTGTGACTGCACGCGCACACACACACACACACAGAACATATCCCCTCCTGTGACTGCGCGCCCACACACACACACACACAGAACATATCCCCTCCTGTGACTGCGCACACACACACACACAGAACATATCCCCTTCTGTGACTGCGCGCCCACACACAGACACACACACACAGAACATATCCCCTCCTGTGACTGCGCGCACACACACACAGAACATATCCTCTCCTGTGACTGCGCGCGCACACACACACACAGAACATATCCCCTCCTGTGACTGCACAAACACACAGACCATATCCCCTCCTGTGACTGCGCGTGCACACACACAGAACATATCCCCTCCTGTGACTGCACGCGCACACACAGACACACACACACAGAACATATCCTCTCCTGTGACTGCGCGCACACACACACACAGAACATATCCTCTCCTGTGACTGCGCGCACACACACACACAGAACATATCCCCTCCTGTGACTGCGCACGCACGCACGCACACACACACACACACACAGACACACACACACAGACACACACACACAGACACACTACGCCTGACAAGAAACACAAGTTTGCACTCTTCATGCCATAAAGTCAGACAGTTATTCAAGGGGCAGGTATGCTTGAGGTTTTTACACTTTTGAAAGTAATGACTAAAGCTGACCTCCGAGGCTGTTTCACATCAAATGCTGTGGAAAGAACCAGAGGATATATGCGAGTTGGCTGAAGGTAAATTCCAAACTGATGTCGGGAAGTACTTCTCCACATAGTGAGCAGCACAGTTATGAAATTCCTTGCCAGCATGTGTTGGGGAGCTTCAAGACCAAACACAGTACAGTGCACTTGTTAAGCAATGCTGGGCTGAATTATCATCATTAAACCTGGTACTAATGGTTTTCTGTGTCCCTGCTGCTGTGTCACGGCCGGCCACTCAACAGACGCGCTGTCATATTATTCACAGCCAATCACTGGACCCCAGCATCCCACTAATGTCCTAAGTCTATCCAGAAGAACCTGGCTCCTCTGGCCCTTAAATGTCATTTCATAGTGCAAAACGCAATAAACAAACAAACAAACAAAAACCTGAATCTGACTGAGAGTCAGTCAGTTCGGGTTCAACGCTCACTGGAAATTGTATTTGTAAATTTTCAATTGTATTATGATATCCTTAGATTGTTTTAGTCTAAAGTCATTTTCTTTAGGAAAAAAATTGATATAACCCTTGACTACTAAACCACACTGTATCCCGCAAGGGCATGCTGGGTTCGCGAGCGGCCAGAGAACGAGGCATTGGGGAAGGGTTCAAGCCTTTTAATGGGCATTCAAAACAAACTTAAAGATTTCAATGAACAGCAAAAGGACTGCCTCCCTTTTCGGGAGGAACTAAACTCAAATCGTTACCAGCAATAATCATAAACAGCAGCAACCCGTACCTCCAGTTTCTTTCCCTGCTTTCCCTTCCATCCCCAGAGCCAGTTTTGCGGGCTCAATTAAAGGCCTGGGAATCTTGGCGCCTCAGTGGAACCACACTCAGGTGCACAACGAGGTCCAATTAACGGCCAATTAGAGCCCTCCCTCTAGGCATTGTCATGCTGAGGAGGGCGTGGCTGCCCACTGCGTGCCACACCCATATTTTAAAATATTTTAATTAGACCAAAATAACAACATCAGGTAAAACCACCAACACAAGGTCAATGATGTCAAGCGATTAATTCTGTAGGTATCGTGCCGATTCGAGGTAGCAATAGGTATATTTAATAAGTAGCCAAACTTTAATTTTTTTTATATAAAAAACCATGTCAGGCTGTAACATGCCATGCTGTACTGATGAAAATATGACGTAAGTTGCAGACATTTTCAAACATCTTTCAATGTCAGAGTGCCCCTTATTCTACCTTTGGAAAAATTCAGACAAATGTCCTTTTTATAATTTTCTTCAGAACAGCATAGGGTTTTTCATGACATTTTATGCTCTTCAGCCAACATCAGCCATCAGTCCTTTGAAGGCAGGTTCCTCTCGTTCTCTCGCTGCTGCTAACAAGCTGGAAGTGGCTGTTTGTGCGGATTACAGGAAGTCAGTAATGGCGCACAAAGTATAATGCAGACGTGTGGTGCAAGAGTACAACATTTTCACATTATCAGGACACACCTGTAACCTGTGCCAGCACTCCGAGGACAAGGCGAGACGGAACACATCAGCGTGGCCCATGGTGAAATAGTTGTGGGCGTGTGCACGAGAGAGGGTCCAGTAAAGAAGAAGAAGCGTTATGGTCTGCCCCATCTTTCATGACCTCTAAAGATGAGACACTGAAGTCTCGCAGTTTCGCAAGACAGACATATAGACAGGAACTAACACGCACAAACCAAAAAATGACACACACAGACAGACAGACACATGTAAAGAAAAAGATACAGTCACACACACACACACAGAGACAGACAGACACATGTAAAGAAAAAGATACAGTCACACACACACA
>JAOVYW010071354.1:9985-20698 GCA_025775045.1 Hiodon tergisus
AAGAGGGTACACAGACGAGTGCTCTATAGGAGATATACAGAGATCATAGCTAAAGATATAGCGAATAGTTAGAAGTCTGTTGTCAGTTATGCTAACTTTCTAACTTTCGTACAGACACAATCAACCAAGCAGTTCTGAACCAGCTGTACAGCACGACGCAAACTGCGCAATAAATACTTTCAATCAAGAGTCAGTTAAAAATGTAACTATACCATTGTAATATAATCAATATAATGAACAATCACACGTAGCATGGTTACATAGGTTAAGACAGGGTATAGGATATTTAGCGAGAGGACAATAGGAGGGGCCACAGGAACAGGTGCATTTTCAATTCATATACTAGTCACCTAGCGTTTTTAGGTTATATTAAAACGCTTGCTTTTCTTCCCATTAGTGTTGTTATTATTGACCTGTCACCAAGCACTGAACAGATTATTCCAGAGGGAATTTAAAAAAAAGGGCTACCCAGTAGCATGGGAGCATTAGTTAAGATCCTGACGGGAGAATTTAGCACAAGTTGTAAAGGTTTGGTCACATTGTTTGGTCGACAGTGGTCCAATGACTTGTGGAGGCGGTGTCTCGAGCAGCTCATGTTTCTGGCTGGAAGCTATTTTGAATGCCTCATTCTTAAATGCTGCTTATAAATAGCATTAGTCATCCCCCGTACTGCGTTTTCCTGTCAGAGCTTGTCCTGGAAGCTCTTTGCCTGCTCCTGTCTCCCATCTCCACCCAATCTATCTTGGAAATTGCACTTTCAATGTTCCCTCTCAATGCCTGAGACTTCAGCTTGCTGATTGAAGTGATGGCTCAGCTGAACCTTCTTCCGACGGCCTGCTGAAATACAGTATATATAAATATAAAAACAGCTAAAACAGTATATATATATATATATATAAAACTCCCTTAGCCAGCATTTCTGCTAACTACCATAAACAAACATTTATTATTATCAGTGACAAGAAATAAAATTCATGCATCAATACGCACACTAATGCATGCTCGCACATGCATGCAAACGGACACTATTGTAACTGTGGAATAACCAGTGAGGGTAGGTCTGCTAATAAACACCTGCCAGAGAGACCGCACACAGAGTTTATTTTTTTAGTGTACACTCATTTTCCCCTATGCTAAATAAACAGAAAACATTTATGTGTAGGAGTGATTCAGCGACTAATTCATTACACAAAGTACCTCATTGCTTTTAATTCACATTCTTTTAGAAATGCCAAAATGGCAACAAACAAGCAGTGACAGGGTGTGACATGCAGGCCCAGAGAAGCAGAGATACACCCTTTCAAACCTGTCTCAGGTAAACCCACATCAAAGGAAACCACTTTCAGTGGGAACCATGAAAGAGTTCCAGGGCCAGCACTCTCATTTGAATTTTACATAGGCATATTTTACACCGAATAACATTCACTGACATTTAAACAATCTCTGTACTGCCAAATATTTGACAGGTATTGGTTATCCGTTCCTGTGTTGGACGGTCGGGAGAAAAGAGGAAAAACTGATGATTCTGGCCATTAGCCATTGTGAATGTCTTCTCCCTCGACCTAACCCTAGGGTAAAATTAATGATTCGTGGTTTCCTGAAAGAGCTCTTTTGTAAATATATTTACTTTGATTTATTATTAATGTTGTATTTTGCAGTGGCTGCATAGATAGCTGAAGTATTATTGATGCATTAATTTCTCAGATCAGCCGTGTTAAAAGAGCGTTGTGCATTGCAGTGAAGAGACGGCGTGTTTCTTTGTTGGCCTCCAGCGAGTGAAAACCCGGAGTTTCATTTAGATAGCCAAAGTCTGGTATATCTTTGCGGCCTGAGTACTTAAATTGAAATGTCAGCCCACCTTATTTCAAATGCAGAGCATAATTGTTGGGTGTGCACTGCTAGTGCCCATGTTACAGCAGTTTATCTTACAGAAAAGTAACAGCTACACTGGGGTGTATATGTAGCCACTACAAAATACAACATTAATAATAATATATCAGTAAATACATTTACAAAAGAGCTCTTTTAGGAAACCACGATTCATGAACAGGAATTTCCTTGCATGAGATGGAGGCAGGGGACCAGAGTAGGTGGAATTAAGAACAAATAAACACTAAAAACAAAAGCAAAGTTTTTGCAAGTTTTTGATAAAGTTAATTGTGCTGACATTCCAAACGTATATACACCTTTTAGAGTGTGCTGTAAGTTTGTATTTGTGGTCAGGATCTGGGCCATGCATCCCTGAGTGAGACATTTGCTTCAGACCTTTGGGATATAATTTGCTTTAATTCCTGACTCATGTTTAACATGGGATTTACAACACAACCCCCCCCCCCCCCAACACACACACACACAAACACTATTTTACGATCATAAGCGTAGGAGTAAAAATGTGTGAGTGTGTGTGTGTGTGTCTGACGGCGCGTGTGTGTGTGAGTGTGTGAGCGAGAGAGAGAGTCAGTGTGTGTGTGTGTGTGTGTCTGTCTGTCTGTCAGCGTATGTGACTAATACAGAAAGAATCTCTGCAGTAGAGTTGTGAATAATCCACTGCCCCACCTTACATTTGTTCACACAGTTGGACTTTCTCCTTCTGCACTATTTCAGATCACTGATTTATCCTATCCCTTCAGTTTTACTTGGAGCTGCTCCACTTGCCGTCTGTCTGTAAATCCTGCTGTTTCATTCTGCTCACTTACCGCCAAAGTCAGTGGAGAGGGGCCAGGAATCTTATCTTACGGCAAACAGAATTTCTCAAAAGGTCAATGAGAAATAAAAAAAGTAAATAACTGCCATGCTACTTCTATCAAAAGCGACCACACCTTGTTCATTTACTTAAATTATGGACAGGCATATGAATGTACCTTGAATATAATAGTGTTTACTTCAGTAATGAGAGCCAAGATCAGTCTTGGCTACCAAATGGGTCTTGGAACCATTTTTTCATGGACTCATGAAACATTTCTTTCTCTGACTAGGCTTAGAACTTAGAACACTCAGAACACCTTTCTGATGTAATGTTAGACAGTAAACAATGGCAGTCCTGGAACTTAAATACTGTATTGTCCCAGGATAAACCCCCAGCTGGCTAGATGTAGACCTTACGTTCAGTAAACGATGAAAGTGTAGTGTGGATTGGACATTGTCAAGGGATGCCGACGATTTAATAATTCGGCCCTCATGCAAGTAGAATGCACAATTACAGTTTGACTTGGCAGTACGTATTTTGATAGCAGTGGGAAGATCTGAACTAGTAATCTTCAGATTATAAATGCCTTAACCACCAGGCCACAATTCAAACTTGAAAATATTTAGTTTTTATGTATCAAGTTTATTTCCAGTCACACAAAATATAACACAATGAGAATAATAGTACTTAGCAGTGTCAGCTTCACTTAGAAGAAGATTAATATTAAAATAGAAAACTAATAACTAATTTATGGCAATTAATAATTACATTCTAAAACATATAGAATAAGCAAAACAGAGACATAATCAACACCTATGATAATTTATTTTTACCTTTGAAACTTCAACGATAAATTTCTGTATTTTAAAGTAATATCTAACTAAAGCCAGTGATTAAGTTTGATTAAAAGTAAATCTAGTATAGTTTTTGTTTTAGAACAGTGGTGTAATCGCTCCAACAGAAAGGGAAATATCCAGCATTAACCCAAGCCCTAAGGTTTGGGTGTGAACCTATTCAAATGCCAAAAGCCTACTGGTAGATCAGGTAGATGAGGTAACCGTCCCATGAAACAGCTCACTGATAGGTTACTTCTCACACCAGCTCCCATGATATATGGACACCTTTTGATCTACTAAACAAGAAGCAATCCGCTAATCACAAGTGCCATGCCTAAGGCTCCACCCTTCTCCTTGACTACACAGGGAGTTTCTGTTGGACATTCTAGGGTGGGGTCTCAAACCAACCCTTACAGCAGTACAGAAAGTATACTAGCAGGCCCAAACTGGCAGGACCACTTCCCTACAGAAATTACCACACCCCCTCAGACGGAGTCCAACGACCAGCTTGGAGCTGCCAGGTCCAGTTCATTCAGCAAAGAAAATGCTCACCCAGTGTTTCGTCTCACTGATTGTAGTGTGCTATCTTAATCGGATCATTGCTTGAATGGGCACAATTGGTTGTTGTCGATGTGGGGAGACAAAGACAATTATTCAAGTGTTAACCTGTCTACCTGACATGCCAATATGTAAAATACAGAGAAGATATGACCCAATCAAATGGGCTTTTAATACACAGAAGTTTCAGATAAGAGCTACGCTGTGCAACACATTCCTGTAGTCCCATAACACCTCTTTGACAGGGAGGGTTGGATTGTGCTTGTCTGCTCAGGATAATAAATGAGAGGGAGTCAATCTGAATGGAAAGAGTAAACGACACGGCCCTCCTGTGTTGGAGCTGTTCTTCCTGCTCCTCACTCCCTCACCCCACCCCTCACCCCACGTGACACATCACCATGAACTGTGAGAGCAGCTGACAGACAGCAGTCAAGACAAGGCTGGCTAGAGTAATCTGTGCGGTGAACGATCAGGATAGGCCAGTCTTTGTGTTTACTTAACACAACGGGCACAATGGGCAAACTCACAAATGTGTTAAGTTTTTATAGCGCTGTGTTGCATTTGCATTTTTTTCCCGACGCGTTCTAAAATGCTCCAAGCGCGTCCGTGTGGCATAATTAAAACTATCGTAACGTACAGTTACATGGTTACATAGTTTCTCATCTGATGCTCTTACTGAGAATGATTTACAAAGATTGCATTTTTAAAAGTGTAATCTTGTTTTAATGTTTTTCGATCTGGGTGTTAATCTAAACCATCTAAGTCAGGTGCTGTACCTTCCTAAAGCATAGAACAGCAGCTCACTTGTAAACACATTTCAATCTGGATTCACACACAAATCCTGTAATACCTTTTGATGCACGGGATAAAGGAAAATGTAAAATGAATTCCACCCCTGAAAAACTACTGTGGCTCAGACGGCTTTGCCTTTCAGTGGTGCAGGTCCAGTTTCTCTAGAAGTACCAGTGCTCACTCCACGTGTCATGCAATGGTCTCAAAAACTACTCGAACCCAGTACAAATGGTGACAGATTGTTTAACGTTCAGTATTTTTAACACAACACAGGTTGAGACCATGTTTTATAGATGGAATTGGCTGTCATCAAGCCCTGTGTATGCTGCTATAGGCTTTGTGAATTGGATTAAGCAGTTCCTGAAAATCTATGAATGAATGAGTATTTGTCTTTCAGTAAAATACTGTAATAAAATTTATTTATTACATTTATTTAAACCTGTCCTCTATTTTGGAAGAAATCCTTCTTGATACACAGGAATTATATTAAAATGATTATCGAGGCTAAGGCACTTGTTTCAAAGGGATGTAAATCCAGGAAAGTATCTACTTTTACCAAATTATCTTATTAACTAATGTAATCATAACTATAATTTCAGGAAATGTTTCTGATTTCTAACTGACCTTGCTGGCCAATGACATTCTGTTTGTTGTAGTAGATGCAAACATCTTACATGTGGGATAGTTTGGGTGCAAACAGCTGTAAAGCATTAACTATAGCTTGGCCTAAGTCAGCCAAGCGCAAATAGGGGTGGTGTAAACTCCCATTTTTTACAAAGGTACCGAGCACTGGACAACCCAAGCTAAAGCGATCCTCCTTCATAATTAAAATATAGCGATAACACTCTTCCCAACAAGAACCTCTTTTGGAGTCAGAAAGTGAAGCGCTATTTTGTATATTAGTAAGTTACAGTCTGTCTAGTTGGTAGTTGTCGAAAACTTTGATGTCTGAAAAGGTGTTAGATCATATTCATGCAGCTGATGGCCAGCGTATGTTTCTGAGATGACGTTATGAACTGTGGTTGTTTTCTCAAGCCACTCAAACCCTGTGCCAAAGCTGATGATGTTACCCATGGGTCTACACCAAGAAAGATCTTTTCTCCAATAATTAAAAGTCCTTTCAGACCAATTTTTACACAATAAATTGAGATATTTGTATTTTATTCATGGCTTAATTATGGCCATTCCATTTTTTGTGACACACATTAGTACAGTTAGCATTGGTTCCTCATAGCCTCAGGGCAAAGGTCACTGTCTGTGTGGAGTTCTCCACGTGCTCCGGTTTCTTCCCACCATCCAAAGACTTGCCTGTCAGATGGATTGTTTTCTGTGAAATCAGCCCTTTGCGTTAGCTGTGGCTTAGTCTGCCCGTCTGCCTGTACATCTGGCTGTACATCTCTTTCCCTTCCCCTGGATGTACCAAGCCTCACGCTCTCGGTTTGCCAGGACAGTCTGCCACCTTGTGACGCTGACTTTCTTTAAAGAATCCATGTTGGAAAGCTGTAGGTTCTGTTTCCAGTGTTTTTATTTTAAATAGTAATAAAGTGGGGCTTTGTTTACAAGTATCTATGTGTGAAAAAGTTTATCATCGCACGGAAGGGAGGCATTATTTAACATCTGTTGTTGCTCTGTGCAGTGTTTTTTTTTTTAAACAAACAGTTTACATATTTTAGTTTGTTTGCATAATGATATATTGTACATCTCCTCTGAAAATCTTTTGAAAAGAAAAAGATCCACTAGTCTCCATATCTTTTCTATCAGGGGTGTAACAAGTTCCCTTTTAATAGCGGCCATGGAGTGAGCAAGAAAAACGGCCAATGAATGCATCTCAACAATACGGCATGAAATTACAGTGGAAACACTGCCGGTCACGCCTGGTAACTGAAAGAGTCTCCACCTCTGAGACATTTTTTTAATTGTTTAAAAACAAATTTGGAAGACAGAAGGTATTTCCTTACTTGGAAGATTGTATATCTGTCAAGGAGTTGTCAGGATTTGATTTGCACTATTGAATCTATGAATATCCTCAAACATTCACCCACACAAAATATTCACCCACACACATGCACATATACACACGCAGACCAACAAGCACACACACACACACACACCCACGCACACACACACGCACACACACACGCACACCCACACACCCACACGCACACACACACACACACACACACACACACCCACACGCACGCACACACACACACACACACACACACACACACACACACCACAGGAATTTCAGTTTTGACAGATCAACTCCCCTTTGCAGGCCTTTACCATGTTAGGTAATATACTCCACAAGAATCTCAAGAAAGGAGGAGGCAGAGAGAGGGAATGGAGGGGTGTGGCTCTCGCGTGGAGGTGCTGGAAGACAGACGGCTTCAAGAGCAGAGAAAGCTTCAGGACAAATGTGTCTCAACAAGTGGCCTCCGATGCCTCACTTTTGTTTCAAACTCAATTCTATTCTTTAACCTATTCTCCTGCGCCCCAGTCGGTAATTTAACAGTCCTATTACAGTCTCCTCATCTGGGATGCTCTCTTCAAGATTATTACACATAGGGGCATGGTCAGTAAACTCTTGAGTCACATAGTCACATGAGAACATCGGTTCTCTCAAGCACACCCAGCAAACCTGATATCCGGCATGGGCTGCCAGTGTAATTAATACTGGCTTCTGTTCATTTCACATGTTGCACGTAGAATGAGCTTGTGACAATGCTGCACACTTGTTAAGGTTTTGTCATTTGCCACACAGCACCCTGAACGCGGCAGTAGGGAATGCATAAACACATTTTTTTATACATGAAATTGCATTTTGAGCATTGAGTTTTTTTGACAGAAACCATACACAATGCACCAGTCCTCTGCAGCAGGGTGAACAATGGGACAATGTTGTTCCCAGGGCAGTAACTACTACAGGTCCAAACACATAGGGCACCAAGCACAGGTAATTATTTCAAGGCGGTTCCCTCTACCACCCTTCTTCAACTCTCTTTACCAGGGGATAAAAGTGTATAACTCACTCACAGACCTGCCTAGACAATGCACACTGGAAAAACACGACACAGGTCGGATAAACTCTCTCTAATTACCTCTGCGTGGTACTTTCTCATGCATCCTCTTAAATGTAAGATGTAACTTATTTTGGTGAACATTTTGGCTAGTTTCAGAAAAAGCTGCCTAATTCCTCTTGTTATCTACCTGAGCAACATAAATCATTCAGATCGGGAAGAGCAGGAGCAGGAGATGGGTGTGTCCAGTGGAATTTTCACATATAAGCTTTCTTCTCTGTATCTATATCTATATCTATCTATATATATATATAAATGTATGTATATCTCCTGTTTATTCTATATATCCTTATTGGCATGCATACGGTTTTTGAATATACTATCAAGGCTCACAGACGTCACAAGGCTTTAACTTGAATTCCACTTTAGGGTAACACCTTCCTCTGGCTCCACAGCAAGCCAAGATTTATCAGCAGATAATTCCCCTATCCAGAGCTGACTGCGTCGCCCTTGTGAGAGATATTAACTTAGGAAACACAACATGTGTATAAAATTTTACTGTAAGCCTGGAAATAAATGAAGGAAAGCATTTATTCTTGTTCTATCGAAGCATTGGATGTTGAATGGGGCGGTTGAATGAATGGAAAACAATATAAAGAATGAAGAAAACCAAGAAATGTACACACCACACCCCTTTGTAAAGGCCTTGGTGAACTAAAGGAAGGGGATTAATTCAGATTCCTGCTGCCAAGGCTGCAGAGTGAAAATGCTGAATTGGGTCGTGTGAATCTGCTAAAACATGAGGAGCAGAAAGACAGAACGTGTCCAGTGCTAGACTGACAGCTACAACGCGTCGCCACCTGCAGGAAGAGGGAGTCATGGCTGGACTGAAATGACAAAGAATGTCTTTGATTTAGTTTTAGCTTCTATGTTTTTAAATCCCATTTTAGTGCATGGAAGAGGCAATATTGCAACTTCAAGACAGGGACTTTTATACGGCGTTTATGTTTTTTAACTGCACATTAAGACTTTCAAACCATGCAGGAGTAGCAGAAACGATTCTACAGCGAACATCAAAGGTTTGTGACAATGGATCAATGCAACAATGGGCCTCAATTAGCTCCACCTGCCAAACCACTAGAGATTTTCATTTGCTTTTACATGTGGATGATGAGAAAGTCCATGTAACTCTCAGAGTCCAGGAGGCTTTTCTGAAGACCAAGCATATTTTCTTGCATAAACTGTCCTACGATGTCTTACACCTAACAGCCCTCAAAAATATAACCCTTGAAAGCAATGAAAGCTTTATTTATTTTTTTCTTTCTAAAAAATTTAAATCCATTCAATTTTGGGTTTACTTGCATTGCAAGTATGTGCATGGTGTACTAGAATGCTTTTGAACGGCTATTGCAAAGTGGATTATTCATTATTCATTATTCATTATTATTATCACTAGGACATCCTGGAATTTCCCCCCCAAATGTATTGGTGAATAAAAATGTGTGAGAGAACAAGGAATATGCCTTGCAGAGACTGACAGACTGACTGCATTTTTACACCTTCACCCTTCCCCCCCATGTCTCCCTCCTCGACAGGCTCTGTGTGTATTTGGGTGTGCCGGAGCTGATCGGTTTACACTGACTCTGTACCTGCCCGACTGGATGGGTGGGTCCCCCTGGCTCCAGCAGGTGACTGAGGTGGCGGGGGAGGGCCAAGAGAGAGAGTGAGAGGGCGTGGTCAGGCCTCCAGGCACAGGTAGAACCCCCCCCCCCCCTGCAGTCGCTGATTTAAAACCAGCGACTGCAGTGGATAGTCACACAGTGGGGACTTGACTTTCCCTCTTTGTGAGCAAAACTTTCTCCTTTAGCTGCCAGCTCCTCCTGTTCCTTGGCTTGTTCTTTTCTCTCTGTCACACACGCTACCCAGACCAACAGCACCATGTCCATGAGGATGAGCAGCGGCGGAGGTTTCAGCAGCGGCTACAGTAGTGGAGGTAGCATGAGCGGAGGTTTCGGTGGTGGCGGTGGAAGCGTCAAGAGGAGCTTCTCCAGCCAGTCCGCATACGCCGCCCCTGGTGGCTCCCGCATTAGCACTGTGTCCGTGCGCCGGTCTGGAGTGGCTGGCGTAGGTGCCGGGTTCGGGAGTGGCTTGGGCGGAGGGAGCTACAGCTACAGCAGCGGTGGCGGCGCTGGGTTCGGCGGCGGCTATGGAGGTGGTGCCGGCGGCGGCTATGGAGGTGGCGGCGGCGCTGGGTTTGGCGGCGGATATGGTGGCGGCTTTGGTGGAGGTTTCGGCGCTGGAGGTGGTGGTGGCGGCGGCGGTGGCTTTGCCCCCATCACTGCCGTCACGGTCAACCAGAGTCTGCTGGCCCCCCTCAACCTGGAGATTGACCCCAACATCCAGGTGGTCCGCACCCAGGAGAAGGAGCAGATCAAGACCCTCAATAACCGCTTCGCCAGCTTCATCGACAAGGTCAGTCCCAGCTTTTTGCTATTGCTATTTAAGGGTTGCAGTTTCCAGAAGGTAGAATCAGAAAGGAAGTCTTCCATGCAAACCAGCTGTAATTTTATAAGATTTCACAACACGACTGCAAAATGCTTAACTGATAGAACCTTGATACTCTGGGGAAAGCTTGCAACAGCCAGTACAGTATAATTTATATTGCTTTATTACACCAAATAAAAAAGTTTGACTTTTGATGTTGTATCAATCAAAGCCACTTTGGTCTCATATTAAATAGAAACATCCCCACGTGGTAAGAATGTCTTCAGCCAAGATACCAAGTAATTATCTCAGGTACAGAAATTCAAACCAGATCAGG
>JAOVYW010071365.1:0-11110 GCA_025775045.1 Hiodon tergisus
TAAGTGTACTGTCAATGTCACCAGACTCAAATAGTTACTAGGCAAATTTCAGAATCACAGCTAGCAGAAGGTTTTATGTGTGTAAATGTATCAAAATGATAGTGTGCACAATGCAAATAAAACGTTCACCTAACTTGATAGAAATGCTGAGATGAAAGTTTGAAATTAAAATATTATATTTTGATGTCATTGTTGGCTATACAGTTTTTGTAACCACTGGTTCAAAAGCAGACTTGTGAAGAGAGATGTTTGATTTCTTTTAATCGAATAATTGATAAGGATTTAGTTTGTTTATTTATCTTTATATTTATACAAGAGATCTTAAATGTTTCCATAAAATAAGGTATAAGAAATGTTTTTTACTTACAGATGTTCTGACACCCAGTGATGAGTTTCAGTACTGGATGGATGTCTCCAATATGACTGAGAAGACCAACATAAAAGATAGAGCGGCACTTTTCCTGGAGCTGTTTCAACCCATAGAGAAGGTATTGATAAACACTTATTCGAATGTACTCCTCATTTTCATTTTGAATTTGGGTACTGTACTGACTTGTTTGCATGTCTTCGGGGACAGAATTACAGCAACCTGGAGAGTGTGACTTTAGCAGATGCATTGGAGTTGGTGGACACCACTACAGATGTATTGGATGATGTCTGGAGACAAAACGAACATGACCCGTACCCTGAGGCCCGCATGCAGCGTTTGATGGATGTAATAGGTACAAGATTATCAGAGGATCATAGTGGCTACTGGGTAGATGCAGAGCGGTAGATTCTGCTTGCCTCTTTCAATCACTGATACATCTGTGCCAAGTGTTGATTGTAGGGGAATGGTTTGGCAGTGCTGTAGGTTAATTCCCAGTTTTAATTCTGTTGTCTTGACTGCCTGTTGAAGGTGGGGCATTTGGAAGGTATGTGCAGAAGAAGCTGAGCTCGGTGAAGCTGTGGGAGGACCCGTTCTTTAGCGTGAAGGAGAGCTTGCGAGTGGGCTTGGCTGTCTGTGAGCACTGGTTGGGTACTTGTGATCACCTGACAGGACAGCTGTGGAAACGCTACAGCCCACACCAATGGAAGGGTGACACCTGTCGCCCCCAGGTGCTTCAGAGTCTGGCAAAAAGACTTGAAGAGGTTTGTGCCTGTCCATCCGTCAATCGACGTCAATGTCGTGCATAAAAATGTCGCCTTTGTGCCGAGGTAACCGAATGAAGTCAGTTCCACTCTCTACGCAGATTGTGACGATTCGCTTAGTTCATGAGAAGCTTCTGCGGCTCCTGCCACCTGGAAGACGGCAAGAACTTTCCCCAAACCGGGTGTTCGAACCATTTTCTGGCCTCAATCCACTGCATTACAACCCCTACACAGAGGTCAGGATAGTCATCCCTGAACTGCGTGCCTACAGTTAGACTTGGCTATTTGGTGATTTGTACATATTCCAAGGTGGCAGATTTTCACCTTCATTATATCGATCTTGCCGATTTATGCAATTTTCTTTCTTTTTTTTTAAACACAGAGGCTTTTGTTCGATCGTTTGTATAATAAATGATTAAATCACACAAAGCAGAATATGTCAATTGTAGGTTTTGAGTTTTGCTCTGTGTTTTAGCCACTCTGGAAGGCTGCTGTGTTGCAGTTTGAACGAACCATTGTTCCAGCTGAGCAGGAGATAGCTGGTAAATTAAAGGCATGGATTGGAGATGTTCAGGATCACCCACAACAGGTACCTGTACATATGGGCTGTATCGTTACTATACCTGGACAGTGTGTATGTCAGTGTTGTCTTATTGCCTGCTTAAATCATGATGCACAGTGGCTACCAAAGTATAGGACATTTCCTATACATAAGACATTTCTTTCCACATTTTATTGTGTTACGTGGTTGTGATTTGCTAATAAATATAAATATATTTATATATATATATATATCTATATATAAATACAATAATAAAAATGTGGAAAGAGAAGTCTAAGGGGGGCTACTTTTAATAGCCACTGTTCAGCGTGATTTAAGAACGCTTTATTTAGCCATACATTATTTTTTGCATGCTTTCATTAGAGAGAATAATTATTATCACCTCGGATGCAGGGGGACGACAAAATGCTTGTATCAAAGAATTTGATTTCTTGATTTTTATCATGGCAAATTGTATTGGCCTTTAATATGGCACTTATGTGGGTAAATGATCTACTAATATGTGTTATGTATTTTTATGTTGGTCAATACACCTATAATAAGTTTCTGTTCACTTTTAAACAATATCTTTTCATATCAAATGTTATTACACTAGTTAACCACAGACCGACTTGAAGTATAACTATAATACATTTCAGTAACAGTTTGCTTTATTACAAGATTTGTTTCCTTGTTTAGTGACAAAATGACAAAAATCATACGTTCCTTCGTTCACCACGTAGAATGTCATGCAATGTCCGCAGCTCCCACAATGCAACGCTGTCGACTTTATACAGTTTTATTTTTAGCCCAGTACAGGGTGTCAGCCTTAAATATGGCCCTATATATATATATCTATGGTTTTGCATAGTTAGTCTGAGTTGTAGCTTCCTGGTTTGCCATCTTGTTTTAGTGGTCCAGGGCATCCGTGATGGAATACATTTTTTCGCCAAAAGATGTTTTGTTTTATAAAAGATTGCGTTATGTCTTTTGTTTAAGCTATTTAGTATTTATCATTAAATATCCACGGATAATACAACTGGAAAAAATCGGTTTATGTTAAAGATAATTAAATTTTCAGTAAAAATATTCAATGAAAAAATATTTTTCCTTTCAGCTTCTTCAAACTTTTCAGAAATACAAGGAACTTATACAAAGACCAAACATAAGCAGGGACCTTTTGTCAGAAAGAGAGACATTACTTGCGAAGATTTTAGACTACATCAAGGGTGAGTGGATCTTGTATAGAACTTATCAACATTTTTCAGTCGTGTTTGATCTTCAGAAAATTCTGTGTATGTGAACTCTGACCATTCCATTGTATATCCCAGGCCTTCGCACAGACTTTGAGAACCGTTGCCATGGTGTTCCAGGCGAAAAAGCCGGTCCTCTTTCTGGGAGAAATCTCCCAGAGGTCGTCAACAACATCGTGTGGGTCCGACAGCTGGTACTCAAGGTCAAACCTCCCTTACTCTGATATGTCTTATAAAAAAACAAAAACGCAAAACGGAGAAAGGATTTCAGGGTTTTTCTCTTTCTTATACGCAGTCCTTAGGATACAGTAAAGCACTTAGATTTAGCGTTTGGTTCTAATATTTGTATTTTTTAAAGCATCAAAACATAATTATGTGTGGGCTCCACTGCAGTGTAATTAATCCTGTATCTTGTGATATGATTGAACTAAAATGCTGGCCAGTGAGCATCCACTGAACGCTTTAAATTTAATCAGATAGACACCGGGTTATTGTTTGGGGACATACTGTGATGGCAGGGTTCCCACGCTTCCTGGAGAATTTGGACATTAGATGTACTGTTATCCGGCAGTACCAACTGTCTGCCCGGAATCTTTATTATGTGTTGGTAATATGAAACTATTCCAGATGTGCAGTCAGAAGTAACGGATAGTAACAACAGATTGTAGTTATTATCATTTCTTTCAAATCAAACTTATTCTCAAATTTTTATTTCAGGTTGAAGATTCCATAAAAATAGCTGAGGCCCTTCTGTCAGAGCTGTCTGGATATCGCTCTTTTGTGAGATTCTCTGACGATTTGCTGGAGCAGCTCAGGAACTACGAGCAAGAACAGTTCAATGACTGGTCCAGGGAGATCCAGTCCGGGCTCTCTGATCCCAAATCTGCCATTAGGTAACTGGATAACTGGACTATCTTCTTGCAGTGCCTTAAATGCTCTAAACGATAGACCCGGCATAAAGGCTCAGTAAAAGAATGGGCTATGTTTATATTGTAACTAAAAGCATGTATAAAACTGATTTCCCTTTGACTGGGATGCCCTCCGATAACTTTTATCCTTTATCATAAGTGTAATCAGAATCTTGATTTGTGGAGTGGGACATGTTTCTCCTTGTTGTAGCCTACAGGCCAGTAACCGTGTGATGGAACTGGACCATATTGATGGGAAGCTAAAGATCCAGTACTCAGACCGACTGGTGACTCTTCTTAGAGAGGTCCGACAGCTCTCCGCCCTAGGGTTTACCATTCCCGCCAGAATCCAACAGGCTGCCAGTACAGCTGACAAGTTTTATAGACAGGCTATCGTCCTCAAACAGGCAAGAATTGAACATCTGTTTGGTTTTTTTAACAAAATTATTAGCGACAATTCTATTTGTGTTGCTTTGTCTTGTTTTTGTATAGTTAATTTTGTGATTTGGTTAATAGTTTAATTTGTTTTTTATTGCAGGTCGCACATTTCTACAACACCATTGATCAGCAAATGATTCCTTCCCAGAGGCCCATGATGTTGAACTATGCCCTGGCCTTTGAACAAGTGATCAAGGTAGAGAGAGAAGGAGGAAAGAATCTTTGAAAATTCCGTTGGACCATAATTGGCTTCTCCTTCTGTACTCAATGGTTTTGAACAGTGTTTCTGACTGTTCTGGTGGTAGGTTAGCTTTGACTTTGTTTTTTCGGTTTCCCTACAAAAGCAAAACCCGAGGTCTCATCCCAGGGAGTCAGGGGGTAAGCTGCAGATCACCTGGGACAATCCCAAAGAGCTGGAGGTTTACATCGCCAAGTTACAGTCAGCTGCCGAGCATCTCTCCAGAGAAAACAGGAAACTGAGGAAGTGGCACACAGAATTCACGGAGAAAGTATGCTATTTTTGTCACATATCTCACGCCTCATTTAAATGATGAAAATCAGAGCTGCACAAACTGTACTGAAGACAGTTTCTGTTAGATTTAAACATTGCGTATTACTTTACAACCAGCCTAGCTAAATAATGGAAGTGCAATTCCCCCAGTTTCCTTTTTTGTGCTAAACCATTTATCTGGTTTTTATCTAACTATATTTACCTATGCTATTGAAATAAACAAACACATAAAAAATAAAATGAAAAATACACTATTGAAAAGTAATTTAAACTTTAAACGAATTAGAACTGCTACGTCACACGTGGTGTCACTGATGGGCGCGTAACATCTGTTTTCTCATGTGGTCCTCTCGTTTACAAGTCGTGTTGATTAGTTTCTGATCATTTCGACAGGTGGTCATGCTGATGAATGTGGACCTGCTACGACACCAGCAACGATGGAAGGACGGGTTGCAGGAGCTGAGGACTGGATTTGCCACACTGGAGTCTCAGGTAGCAACGGGGATACTGGGAACAGGAATAGGTGGCAAAGAGCATTTCTTTGACAATGTGGGATTGGTGGTTCTGCCGATTTTATCCAAAGTGCTGTGGATATGAGTGGCTGCATTAAGTAGCTGCCAGAAAGAAATCCGATTCAGAATTTACATAAAGGTTGGCATGGTGACAAGGGTGATATATTTACTTAAATGAACTTTGAAGTGGATGTGGTTGGCGATGATTATGCCGATGATTAGGGGTTTCAGCCTGGGGACCTGCGGGCCTGGCGGCAGCACTGGAACCACCAGCTGTACAAAGCCCTGGAACACCAGTACCAGGTTGGGCTCGAGGCACTCAACAAGAACCTACCGGAGATCAACGTGGACCTCACCCTGAAGTGAGCTGCTCTTTCATATGTGCTGTAGTGGCAGCAGTCTATCGTGCTGTGGATTCTTGTCAAAGAAAAATGTCTGATGCTGAAAGTAATGTTGAGAGGAGCCTGCCTGAATAACAAGAAAACCGTAATGGAAGAAACAAGGACAGGATAGAAATACCGCAGTGTCAGACTGGAAGCCACAAAACCACTATGCAGTTTCCTTAAGTACAATGGCGTTTTTTTACAGTGCTCCTTCAGGGTTAAATTGGCTTGAGACTGGTTTGTTAGTAGTAAAACTTTTGGTGGGGGGATCGAATGTATTTGCGTACAGGGTTGTAGTTAGTTGGGGGCTATGAAATGCAGTAAGAAAGCGTAAAATTCTCTGGTTAACATCAGCTGTTTCATACAAAGGGAAAGCATAAAACAAGCAATGTAATGTTATCCGTTTGTGAGGCGCAGTGGAATATCGTGTAATGTGACATACGCTCTCTGTTGTGTCACTCGCTCGCCAGGCAGGGGAGGTTGCAATTCAGGCCTCCATTCGAGGAGGTGAGAGCCAAATACTTCAGAGAGATGAAGAGGTTCATCTCCATTCCCAACCAGTTCAAAGGAGTCAGTGAGGTGGGAGAGGAGCCCATTTTCTCCACCATGATCGACCGGAATGCAAGCGGCTTTGTCACCATTTTCGGCAAAGCGGAGGAGCTCTTTAGCAGGCTGCTGCAGGTTCAGGACAAGTTTAAGGTGCGTTTAATGTGGACTCGCTGTTCAATTTAGAGTAAACCTTTTTTCGTTGTTAGAATTTCTCACGTCAGCACTGAAGTTTTTTTGTGTTTTCGTCACGGTACTTTTACCATCTCAAGAATAGAATTTTCTCTTAGCCAAGTGAAAACGGGGGATTCCCTGGATCTCAGCAGGGTTTTATTCTTTAGGTTTCTTATCAAAATGGGACTGGCCAGTTCCTCTCACCGTATTCATTGAAATTATATGAAAGAAAAACAACAGACTCAGCCGTCATGTTATTTTCACTTTCTTAGTGGTATATGTGATATTATGCACTACTGTACTCAACTTTTTAGGTTTCCTCCCCCTTTACCAATCCTAAAACCTTGTCTAGATTACAATGTTTTACTTTAAAAAGTTGGCCTTTTTGGTTTAGGTAGACTCACATGCACATTTAAAAGGCAACATTTTCTAGCATTAAATCTACCTCTGCATTTACTATATAAAATGTCACGCCATGAAGACTTTATGTGATGAAAGACTTCATGAAAATATCATACCTTATCTCTACAGGAGTGGGTGGTGCTGGCTCAGGTTGACATTGAGGGACTGGTAGAGAAACGGCTTCACACTGTGCTGGACTGGGAAAGAAACTTCAAAGCCCTGAAAGCCAGAGGGAAAGAATCTGAGCGCTTACCCAGGTACCACTGCAGAGTTTAGGCACCTCACTTTGTGGGCTGTTGTAGTAAAGCGCCTTCACTTGTTGGGTACGTTTCTGCTGAATGTGAGCAGAATCAAGCTGTTCATTTGAGGTTCTGGGTTTATTTCTTCCCATTTTTTCATGTAAAATTTCCATTTAAACTAATTGATTGCAGTGTCTTTTTAGATGTTTGAAAATGGGCTGTATTAAAAGGAATCTGGATACATGTATGGTGATTCTCGGCCATCAAAAAACTCACTCTGAAAACGTATTTGCAATCTGCTTACTAAAGAGAATCGCCCAAGGCTTTATTAGATTTGTCTGTGGAGTGTACATTAATTCACATTAGAGCATCAGAGTGCTACTATACAAACGAATGCAGATCAGGTGAAATGGTTACGTATCATTCTGGGGTGTTAAGTAAACTGATGGCCTGAAAGCAGTTTATCTTTGGCTCTAAGGGAAATGAGGTTGGGGTTGACTGATGTGTGTGTGTTTTAGGTCTATGTCTTACATTTACATATTTACATAAGTACTCACTTAATAAATGCTTTTATCCAATTTGATGTGCATTTATTGTAAACAAGGGTACACAGCTGCATAGCTACTGTCAAAGACAGAAATACAGATTACGAAAATTAAGTCCAATAGGCATTTTGGTGCTCCCAAAAAACATAGTCCCCTGATTAATTTCCCTACTCCACAGCATAGAGAAGGTAGACTGCATAACCGTCAACTGTGAGCCTGTGAAGACAGGAATTGATGACTTGATTCAGAGGCTGTTTGATGCTCTCCTCATGTCATTGAGGAAATCCATCCAAGGTAGGGCCCATTGGTGTGGCACTGCAATGCCGTCTGATGCTGAAACACCTAGTGTATGTAATTCAGAAGAGTATACAGAAAAAGTGAGCTCAGTAATTTGATTGTATTAGGGCTGGTTGCTCCATGAAAGACGAAAGCCCTTATGGTTATTCCCTTTCATCTCTCTTTACCTGGTCTCTCGCTCGCTCTCTCATTCTCTCTCGGTTATTCACATGTCTTCTGCCCTTTCACTTCAGCTCATGTGCAGGAAATCGAAACCTTTGTTACGAAAGCCATGGAAACCTTATCATCTCGCCCGGAGAGCATTGATGAAGTTGGCGAGGCCAATGTCAAGCATGGGGAATTGCAAGCCAAGAAACCAGAAGTAAAAGCTACTTCCTGTGGTTTAATGCTCTAAAATGTAGCATGTTTTACGTACGATTAAATAAAATCAATTATCCTGGTATACTACTTGAAAATACAATTATTACAGTGTAATTTGTTTATGTTCAGTATATCAAGTATTGTTTTAGATTTTACCTATGAATCCTTCATTCAAATTGATGGAAATGTTTGGAATTGATTTTGTTCACATCTGAAAGTACAATCCAAGAACCAATTTCTGTATTGAATTTTGCAATTTTGTTTTGAAAGATGCTGTGCTTCGAACACAGCTGCTGAACGGATTCTGAATGGCTATCGCTTTGACTTCCGCATTTAGATTCTGCCCCAGTTCCAAGAGGTAGAGGATAAGAACAGACTTCTGCGCACAGTGGCGGGTGGCGGCCTGGACTCCATCAGTGCCCTGAGGGCCAAGTGGGACAAGTTTGAGCTGATGATGGAAAGCCACCAGCTCATGATTAAAGAACAGGTAGAACTTGTTTCCAGTTTATTCAGTGGTGGATGCCTGGATTTATTTTTTTTTATTTTTACAATTGCAGAGTATGCAGTCTGCAAATCCAGTATATATTATAATGTTTAATGCTGTGTTGAGTCAGAGGTCTCACGGTTTTCATGACTTATAGTATGAAAACATACATGCTTTAATAGTAATTTAATATTCTCAAACATTCATCAATCTCCTCATGTGGATATTTCTAGATATGTTTCAGCTATGAAGTTAATCTTGCTGTGAGTGATATTATTTAGTTGCTTTTATGACTATTCTCTGGCCTTTCACCTCATATCATAGGTGGAAGTGATGAAGTCCAACGCGGAATCTCGGATCCAGGCATATCAACAGGAGCTGGAGAAGTTCCGCGCACGGTGGGACCAGCTGAAGCCCGGCGACGACGTTGTGGAATCGGGAGACCTGGAGACCCTTCAGAAGTGTGTCCAGACCATCAAAGACAAGAGGGCCGAGTTTGAAGAGCTGGAGAGCACGCGGAAGAAGCTCATGTAGGTCCCATGATGTACTTTCGTCTTTTTCTCTCGAGCTACCGTGAAAGCTTGCAGTGCATCTCTGAGAACAGAGGCACGATTTAGGAGTTAAATCTAATGTGGTGTTTTCTGATTGCAGTGAGGATTGCCACCATTTTGACCTGGACCCACCTGACTTCTCTCTGGCGCTCGACACCATCAGAGACCTAGAGGAATTTTCGGGAATGTGGTCGCTTTACGAAGAATTTCAGGAAGGCTTTCAGGACAAAGCAAAGGAAGATTGGATCACATTTAGGTGAGAAGGATATCTGAAACTGAACTATCTAACCTTTTTGTTGTTGTTGTTGTTTTAAATGATCTGACACCTTCCCACATCTGATATGTTGTCTTTAGGAGCAAGACCTATATTTTTGAAGAATTTCTGTTCACTTGGCATGACAAGCTGAGAAAACTCAGAGAACACACTACCATGACAGTGAAACTGCAGGCAGAGATTGATAAGTACAAGGTAAGAATCGGTGTATTTTCTCAAGGGAGGATTTATAGCGTGATAAGCGAAAGAATCATTTAAACCCGCAGGAATTCATTTTGATAAATGTTTTGTCCTGCAGTATCCTGCAGTATACAAAGCATTTGTAATGTTTATGATCCTGGGTTGGTAATAAAGCTTTGGCCTGATTTGTGCACGGTGCAGGCACTGGTTCCAGTGTTGAAGTATGTGCGTGGAGAGCACCTCTCTCAGGACCACTGGCTGGACCTCTTTCGTCTCTTGGGCCTGCCACGTGGCACCACACTAGAGAGGCTGCTCTTCGGGGACCTGCTTAAGGTTGCGGACTCTATCATCGACAAGGCCTTAGAGCTGAAGGTGGGCAACATGGCTTAGAATACCATTAGACGGGTGTACCGGGTGTATCCTGTGAAAATTGTGCTTAGAAATCAGTTAATTTTTTCCTGAAACTTGCATTTGAAGGTATTGATCTTTTCTATTGCTTCATGAATTTGTGTGTTCTTTGTATAAATGTTTCTCAGGTTGCATAACAGCATTGCGTAGTATTATATCGCTACATTCCTGTATAAAATGACCACGTACCCCTTTGTACCAGGACCTGAACAGCCGTGCCCAGGCAGAAGTGACCATCCGTGAGGCCCTACGGGAGCTGGATCTGTGGGGAGCGGGGGCCGGGTTTACTCTGACTGACTACGTGGATAGCCAGAGCAGGACCATCAAGCTCATCAAGGACTGGAGGGACATGGTCAACCAGGTTGGAGACAACCGCTGCCTGCTACAGTCCCTGAAGGACTCGGCGTACTACAAGGGCTTCGAGGACAAAGTGTCGCTTTGGGAGACCAAGCTGGCTGACCTGGATGAGTACCTACACAATCTCAACGCCATCCAACGGAAATGGGTCTACCTGGAGCCCATCTTTGGCCGAGGAGCACTGCCCAGGGAGCAGGCACGCTTCATGAAGGTGGACGAAGACTTTAGGTCAGTGTTCACTGCGCACATGTTGCATTGAAAGTATCTTTGTGGGAGAATGTTGCTTTACTTATGTGTGAGAGCACCCACTAGAATATGTGAGTGCATGTTTTCATCACGTGTGATTTTTTGCGTGTGGTTTTTTTGCATGTGATTTCATTTAATCTGTTTTCTTAGTGGTATTGTCTGGCATTTTTTCTTTTCTTAGATTTCAATATAATTAAAAATTTCCACCTGGTTGCTTCATCATTTGTTTCCCCACACCATTCATTAAATTTCCACCTGGTTGCTTCATCATTTGTTTCCCCACACCATTCATTAAATTTCCACCTGGTTGCTTCATCATTTGTTTCCCCACACCATTCATTAAATTTCCACCTGGTTGCTTCATCATTTG
>JAOVYW010071365.1:27336-54477 GCA_025775045.1 Hiodon tergisus
TAAACTTCAATAACTTACGGATGTAAGAATCAAATGTTTAAATGTTTGTTTTCATCTGTGTGCTTTGCAGGGTTAGAATATGATCTCAGCTGCTTTGTTTGCCCGTCTGCGTGGTTTCTGTCTGTGTGTGTATTGGGCACTGTGCCACACAGAATCCTGACTGGGAACCCCCTGTTGAAAATTAATTACGAAATGTTGTCCTTTCAGGTGAAGGCCAAATTCACAGTGGATGACTACAGCCATTACTTGTTCACCCCTTGCGTGCTAACCCAGTGGGTATTGAGTCTGCTGAGATATGACCTAACTGCAGGTGAGTGTCCCGTGTAAATCGGACTTCTCGACCCCAGATAAGCTGCGGAAATCACCGTTCCATCCAAAATTATGACCCCGCACAGCCTATACAGATATTTTCATAATTCACTCCACAAGAAATGCGTTTCAGTCATAGTGGTTGCAAACATTTGTTTTAATTAGAAGCATTAATCACCCAATTGATTTTCTTGTCAATCACAGCTTTTGTGAGAGTAAGGTTGTTGTTGTTTATTTTAAATGGGATTTTAATGGGAAAACGTTGTTTTCATTCATTTGTGTACTTATTCTACAGGTCTGAATAAATACCCTTCTCTCCATGTTTGGCTGTGTTTCAGGCAAGTCTCACGATTCCACAGATGTTGTGCTGGGGGTCATTGCGTATGAAGCGCGGCGCTTGTTCAGGGATCGCATTGTCACAACCAAAGACCTCGACGTATTTGATAACATCCTGCTGTCGGTGATCCGTGAGGATTGGGGATCGGATGTCCTGGAAAACATATCTGGTACTGTGCTGAATGATACTGTGAAAATGGTCATTTAATCTCTTCATGTAGCAGTAGATATTAAAGGACTAGTACATCAGGATTTAGACTTTTGGATGTTATATAGATGTTTGCTTGTCTTGTGTGCACCTACAGACAGTTTCTACGTTACGTGGGGGGCGTCTCACGAGGCCGGTTCAGTGGTGGTACCTGGACAGCCTTTGCCCCTTCACGGCAAGCCGCTGGGACAACTCAGCTCAGCGGACCTGAAGGAGGTCGTTCACAAGGTGAGAGCATCGCCAACCGTGACGTCATGGGACAGGTCGAGAAGGAGATCTTCTGCAAAGTGACGTCATCCCTGGTAAATGCTGGCTTTTGTAGCATTAAGAGCGGAACGTGGGCATTCCCAAGCTGAGTTATGTGAGATGGCAAAATACCCGAAGGGCTGATGCCATTCGCCAGGAGATCATTCTTCATTGCATGAGAGTAAAAAGACAGTCGTGGCTGATACCTGATACATGGCACAGAAATACCTCTAACCCCTGTACGTGTCCGAGGTCGTCCGTAGTGACCTGTGGGTCCTCCTCTCCCCTCCCAGGGTGTTGTCATGTACGGCCGGGAGAATCGCGAGGTGGACGTCTTGTTGTTCCACGAGGTCCTGGACTACATGTCCCGCGTGGACCGGGTCTTGAGCTGCCCAGGCGGGTCTCTGCTGCTGGCGGGGCGGAGCGGAGTGGGCCGGCGCACGGCTGCCTCCGTGGTCAGCCACATGCATGGCGCCACCCTCTTCACCCCCAAGATAGCCCGTGGATATGGCCTCAAGCAGTTCAAAAGTGACCTTAAAACTGTAAGATTTCCACTCTCTTAAAAGCCCACATTTTGAACTTCATTATTTGTAATTTTTTATTTTTTTTATATAGCATGGAAATTTTCAGTTTCCACAGCGCCGATTGTTGTCAGGATTTTTTTTTTTTGGTCATCTAATTTTCTCAATCCTGTACCACAGTTAAATTTAAATTGCATTTGGTCTGAGAGGTACAAAGAAATTGACCCTGGAATGTGCTTGAATGCTCTGAAAAGGCCTGGTTATTCTTATAAATGCCCTGAATAAGTATCATCAGTACCTCAGTGAGGTTTTGTCCTCTGTAGGTGATGCAGTTGGCTGGCATTGAGGGCCAGCAGGTGGTTCTGCTCTTAGAAGATTACCAGTTTGTTCACCCGTCCTTCCTAGAGATGGTCAACAGCCTGCTTTCTTCTGGTCAGTGGTTCTACTAGCTGTCAAAAGAGATTGTGGGTATTGTAGTTGACTTATGTACACCTCACAGTCTACAGCTAACCCCCTGAGCCTGTTTTGTTCTTCAGGTGAGGTGCCCGGGTTATACACCACAGAGGAGCTGGAGCCCCTGTTGTCCACTCTGAAAGACCAGGCTTCTCAGGATGGTTTCACAGGCCCTGTCTTTAACTACTTTGCATATAGTGAGTGATGCTACTTTATTTCCTTCTGGGTCAAGGAATCCTTCTCACCCGACACTTTTGGACATTTGAATGCTTGTAAACTCACTCAACAGGGAAACGGGCGTTGGGTTACAGCCATCAAGGAATGTCGTTTTATTTGTTTCTGTTTAAGGCTCAATATAATCCTCGTTGCCTACTTGTAATCCTGTATTGATCAGTATTTATGTGTGAGGAACATTCTTTCTCTACACCACAGCCCCTGCGGGCAATTCGAGGGGGACTTCTCGTGACAGAGCGCTGATTGTTTTGTCTGTCTCAAAAAGCGTATTTTGGCTCAACAACTGGCCCATACCTCTTATTAGAGATGCCTTAGTGCTATCAAGACTCTCCAGAACCATGTTCTGTGCTGTTCTTTAATGGGGGAAACGGTCAGGAGCGTTTACCCTGAGAACAGATGAGAGGGAGCTAGTCCTCTGCTCTAGCCTTTGGAGAGCCTGTTGTGGAGCTGCAGAATGTTTATATTGTCAGTTGATGGTCAGGAGCGTTTACCTTGAGAACAGATGAGAGCAGTGCCTGCATTGCAGCAGCAGGGTCTCAGGCTGAAAGGCTTTTCTCATTATCTCATTATTTTTCACATCTCCCCTCTCTCTCTCTCTCTCTGCCCCCCCCCTCTCTCTCTCTCTCTCCTCTTTCTGCCTCCCCTCCCCTCTCTCTCTCTCTCTCTCTCCTCTTTCTGCCTCCCCTCCCCTCTCTCTCGCTCTCTCTCTCTCGCTCTCTCTCCTCTTTCTGCCTCCCCTCCCCTCTCTCCCTCTCTCTCACTCTCTCTCTCTCACTCTCTCTCTCTCACTCTCTCTCTCTCTCAATTTCTAAAAGCTTTATTGGCATGACATGTTTTCACAGGTATTGCCAAAGCGAATATGTATATGTATATAAAATACCGGAATGGAAATCTCAGCACCCAACTGTAAAAAAATGAATAATTATGTTAAAATAAATAAATGAATAGAGATAAAATCACTGGGCCACCTTTGGGGCCATGGGTCCCCTCTCACAGGAGTTCCGCCAATTTGTCCTGGTCTGTTATTCTCTCTATCTCTCTACACCAATCTCTCTCTCTCCCTGCACCAATCCAATCTTAACTCCTGACCCCCCCCTCTCTCTGCACTTTGCGCATTGTCATATCAATGGAGATCCGTGTGCGGCTTTTTTTAAGGAATCCAGCAGAACCTCCACATCGTGCTGATCATGGACTGCACCAACCCCAGCTTCACCATCAACTGCGAGAGCAACCCGGCGCTATACCGCAAGTGCTCAGTGCAGTGGATGGAGGGCTGGTCTGAAGGAAGCATGCAGAAGGTGGGGACGAGAGGTCACGTGGGTGTTGGACTGACCGTCACCCACCCCCTAAAATATGTGTAGAGCTCATTAGGAAGCATGCAGAAGGTGGGGACGAGAGATCATGTGGGTGTTGGACTGACCGTCACCCACCCCCTAAAATATGTGTAGAGCTCATTAGGAAGCATGCAGAAGGTGGGGACGAGAGATCATGTGGGTGTTGGACTGACCGTCACCCACCCCCCTAAAATATGTGTAGAGCTCATTAGGAAGCATGTGTGGTTTTTACATTCTCATTGCGCTCACTTTAGCCCCATAAAGAAAGTAAAACATTCCTTCTCCCTCCCGTACACTTAGCAGTAAGTCCTAGTGTCGAGGCCCCCAGGACCTGAAAGATTTGGCCGTGATGGTGTCTGACAGTGCACCATTAGGAACAAGGAGTTGTCATATGAATATTTCATTGGGATTCTGAACTGTCCCACACTTTGGCTAAGGGTTTTCTCCCTGTATTTGATTCTGTCACAGCCTGTCCATTTGAGCCCTCCCAAGATACCGCCATGATTTGTTCCGTTTCTTTGTGCGTCGTCAATACCATGTCATAGCGTGCCTTTAGGTTAAACTGCCCTTTAGGACTGGAAATCTCTCTGTTATTTATCTGTAGATTCCCGAGATGCTGCTGTCTAAGGCCTTTGAAGAGGAACAGACGGGCAACAGACAAACGGATCGCAGGAAGAAGTTGTCAGGTACCCCCAGCCTGTTTGATTTTGCTGGTGCTCTAGTCCACGGGCTTTTAACCATGATTCGTGTGGCTGCTGCACGATGGCTGTCTGTCATGTTCAGCTGCGGAAACCAGTAGCCTGGCCTCTTTAATTCTTTATTATACGTTTGAATCCCTGGCTGCAGAGCACACGGACCTGTACCAGTCCTTCCTGAAGATCCACATGTCCTGCAGGGAGTATGGAGCCACGCCCAGTCAGTACTTGGCTTTCCTGCACGTCTATGGCTCCATCTACAGCAGCAAGCAGTCTGAGCTCATCAAGAGACAGAGCCACCTACAGGTGCACTGCAGCAGACTGCACGCCAAGCTGCTCTCTGTTGAAAAAGACCATTGTGCGTCGCAGCTTGGCAGTATGCTGTCTGTTCTGAAGAGTTTTTATCCCCCGCTGAGAGCTTTCAATTAGCTACTGGCGCATTCCTCAGCAGCATCGTTGCAGTTTATCTTCTGAAAGGCAGATATTTTATATTTACTACCACGGCGTTCGTTCCTCCCTACGTGCTGAAAATGTTCTAATATACCCCAACCTGAAGTCCTAACTGCAGCGAGGGGTGTAGGCACGCCAGTGGGTTTCATCTAGGTTGAATTTTTATCAGCGTTACTTAAGTGTAACATTCAAACTACCAGCTGGATATTTTCTAGTCAACTTTTTATTTACTTAGCCCAGAAATCTAAAACAAAATGTATATATTTCACACTGTGGCACATAGTTAAAAACTTTCTACTGTCTTTGCCATATTGCCTGCTCTTGCCGTTTCGGTCCAGCGCCGTCTTCTATCCGGCTGTACAATCCTGCAATGCTAATTCCTGTGACGCCGCAGGCCGGGGTGTCGAAGCTGAACGAGGCCAAGGCATTGGTGGACGAGCTGAAGAGGAAAGCGGCTGAACAGAGCGTGCTGCTGAGGACCAAGCAGGCCGAGGCGGACGCTGCCCTGCAGGAGATCACCGTGTCCATGCAGGTATTGATCAGGGGACCGGAACCACCGCACAGCGCTTTGGGCTCAATCTCGGCTCAGAGGACTGTTATACCAGTCACTAAGTATTGACGTCTTAAGTACAGAGACCTCCTAGTACCCAGGGCCAGGGAATGAGCCTATGTTTTTTTTTTTTTGAGAAATCTCCTCAATTTTTCAGTTGTTACCCATACGAGGATAATCAAAAGGAACTAAAAAAACATTTGTATCTGGCTGCTATATGAACGTCGGAGAACCAGCTCTAAGAAAATGGACGATAACTGCAAATCGATATTCCAGCTTTCTACGATTGATTCGCTTTTTGACGTGTTGTGAATTCAGTTTGCTGTCACACAGAAGTAGAGGTAGTTTTTCAAGTGAAGTGTGATGAGTTACCGTGAACAGAGAAAAAGGTGATCGGTGTCAAATCTGTCCCTGAACATTTTGTGTTTTGGCATCACACGCTGTTCAATTTGAAACGGATCCCCGGTCCCTTTGAAGTTTCTTGCAAATGCAGTCATTATAGATGATATGGAGCTGACTGATCTTAAAGCTGGTCATTACTCAGCGCTTCATATATTTTGGTTCATTATCCTGTTGTAAGGGGGACATTTACGGCTGCATTCATCTGTTACGTTCTTCCAATCTGCTTTCCTGGCTATTTGCGTTAATGTTAGGAGGCCAAATACTGTCATCTATATGCTTTTATTACTTTAGCAAACAAAACCAATGCATCTTGCACAATTTAATGTTCTCTTCAATTTAAAGAGCGATTTGTTGTCTGTTTCCTGGACGGGAGTTGGTGAAGCATTGTTAACGCTTGTTAAAATTGTGTCGCGTTCGTCAGTGATTTGCGCCTGTTTGCTGTTTGAGTGATGGAGAGCAGCTTCCCGGCTCCGAGTCGACCCGTGTGTGGCACTCTGAGGCACGCTACCGCGACTGTCCCATGTCAGAACAACGCGGTCAGCCCCAGCTGCAGCCAGATCGTCTGTTTGGATGGCTTCTCCTCCCTTCCTCCTCGTGGCCCGCACCGCGTTTCCTTCCACGCACACTTCACGTCTCAGCGCCCTCTAAAACGCCACCAACGACAGGCCCCCGACAGCCGTAAATCTCTGTTTTTGTGAGCGCTGAAATCCCCGTGTTGCTCGGACAAGTATAGACTTGCGCTGCTCCCCCTTGAAGTGGTTTGAGGTTTCTGGTTTCGGGTTCGTCTGGTGTCACCCCGATTTCCGTAAAACTTTCAGTCAGGGATATTTCGAGTGTTTGCGCTTGCGTCGGCTGAATGTGAATTTAGCATGCGTTAGCTCTTTGGCCCTCAGCAGTTTCAGGTCGAAACTGCTGTCGAAAATCGTTCCTCACATGTGGGGGAGGCACAGCATGACATATGAGGAAGTGAGAAAACGTATTTGTGTCATTTTCCAACATTAAGGCTCATTAAAGTTTCCCCTCTTACCCTTTGGTGAAGCTTTTTTGGAATTTAGAAAATCAGCAGGGCTTAGCGCAGATTTTCTTATTTTGACACAAAGTTGTTTTTGGACAAACAAACTTTTGTTTTGTTTGTTGGTCCGAGTTGGTTGAAACGACAGTACGAGGATAAACGGAAAACTGCGGTCCTGAAGGGGCGCAGTTTCTGCAGGAGTTCATTCTGCCATTCCTTTGAGCGGTTTAGTTGAAATCATTATTTGGATGTGGTTGGATCTTACCGAGTCTGAGTCTCCCAGCTGTGCTACAGCTGCTACCTGAGAGGGAGCTGAAAAACCCAGAGACAGGGCTGCCTTGATGGACCAATGTTATTCCCCCTGACCTATTGTGTGGTCAGATCATTTCATGCTCCCGAGTATGGCATAAAAGAAGACTCACTCATTTTCTCCTCATAGATATTCTCTCTATAATAATGCACCAAAACCTTAAATTTTTCTGGTGTGTGGTTCATGGGTCTAATATAGATAACTTGGCTTTTGTTAGAACGCCAGTGATCAGAAGACGGAGATGGAGAAGATTAAGGGTAAGATCGCAGAGGAAGTGTCGAAGATCGAAGAGCGAAAAGGAACAATCGATGACGAGCTGAAGGAAGTGCAGGTGGGTGGAGGGTGGGTATGTGGGGAGGGTGGGTATGTGGCGATGGGGTGGAGGGGGTGGATGGTGGGTATGTGGGGAGGGGGTGTTGGGTGGGCATGTGAGTGTTAGTCAGTGTTTTTGGGAGCTGAAGTGTCACCTGCCATTTAACCCGCGGGTCGTATTGCCCTCGTATTGAGTCCGCTTGTTCCCCGGGCGTTCCTCTCTTTTCCAGCCTCTTGTCGACGAAGCCAAGCGGGCGGTGGGAAACATTAAGCCAGAGTCCCTTTCAGAAATCCGCTCCCTGCGCATGCCGCCAGACGTCATCCGGGACATCCTGGAGGGAGTGCTGAGGCTTATGGGTATTTTTGACACCTCCTGGGTGAGCATGAAGAGGTAAGGCATGAAATGATTCCTTATCCTTTTCTACCAGCATTTCAACTTGAGGTTATCGGCAGCTTTGGGTGTGCCAGGTAATATACTGGTTTGAACTAAGCAAAGAAAATGTGCGTTTTGTAAAAGTTACGTGCCCTGATGCATGCTTCCCATTACTGATGATATTTATTTCAGTAATTCACTGCACAGGCACTCCAGAGCAATCTGCTTTCATCTGTAAGTACAAGGCTGGTTTTTCCTTTCCTCCCCTGCAGTTTTCTTGCGAAGCGGGGTGTGAGAGAGGATATCGCAACTTTCGAAGCACGGAACATAACCCACGAAATCCGTCAGAGTGTTGAGGAACTTCTGCACAGAAACAAAGCTTCATTTGATCCAAAGGTGTAGTACTGTGTGTTATGCTCGACGTGGTGATAAGCTATCTCTTTCCAGTCTCGACTAAGAATAAGAGTCCCGGGTAAATTCCATTACTTCATTCTGTGAAAAAAATAACCATACTTTCCCCAAATTGATAAGAATTCTCACTTAACCAACAGGGTTACATTAGCATAATATCATTGAGTGTTTTTTTCCTCAAAGTGAGTAAGATATTCCTACAGAAGCCTTATTTTCTCCCCAATTTGAAATGTAAATGATGCTAATGCATCTTGGCTCGTTGCATATGACATGATTTAGCTCCAGAACACAGGGCGTGCTGGAGGAGTCGTGGGGGAAGGCGACGGTGACATTCTTGTTGAAACGGCGCTGCCGTAGTCCGGTGCCGCCCAGGCGGAGTCTGGGCCGAGCCTTACGCTGCCGTCTCTCCGTCCCTGTCGGGCAGAACGCGAAACGTGCGAGCGCGGCTGCTGCCCCGCTGGCAGTCTGGGTGAAGGCCAACGTGCAGTACTCCCACGTTCTGGAGCGCATCCAACCCCTGGAGAAGGAGCAGTCCGGCCTGATGGAGTGAGTGCTCCACCTGCCCGCCCATGGGTTTCACACCGACCTTCCCTTCCGACTGCCGTCGCGTTCTGACTGCCTCTCCCCATTCTCCCTTCCCAGGAACCTGAGGAAGACTGAGAGTAGGAAGAAGAAACTGGAGGACCAGCTGAGCAATGTGGGGCAGAAAGTGAACCAACTGAAGGAAAAGTTTGTATCTCTTTACGTGCCATGGAAAATATGACACTTTAAAAGAGCCTTGTTACCTCTTTAGCGACACCTTTTCTCTGTCCTTGGTCTTGGGTGTGTTGTTTAAGCGCGAAAGGTAGGGAGGAGAGATTTTGTCCTCACACCTCAGGTGTAACGGGAGGGTCTGTCACTGCCAAGCGGCGGAGAGCATTTCAGACAGTTCCACTGGGGCATGCTACATCAAATCACTCTCTTTTACTGGAGCCATGTCAAAAAAAACTAACATTTTGTATATTGCTTGAGAACCTCAGGTTTCAGGGCAATGTGCTAACCCCGTCTGTGAAACGCCCGTTTCATGAGCTCCTGCCCTGGGCGGGACTGACCCGTTTTCTGTCCCCGCTCCACCAAGATTCCAGTCCCGAACGACGGAAGCCGCGAAGCTGGAGGCGGAGGTGAGCCGGGCCCAGGAGACCATCCAGGCCGCCGAGAAGCTCATCCACCAGCTGGACGGCGAACACACGCGCTGGAATGCCCAGGTAGCGTCTGCACCGCTCGGCATCCATCTCCTGGCTAATCACACTCCCCCCAGAGGCCAATTAACCCGTCGCACACGTGCAGTCAATGCTTAGTAATAGATATTCGGTCGAAAGCAAACACACCGGAACGTTCTCTAACGAGGGCCACGTCGCAGGAAAAGGCCTCCCTCTGAGTGGCGGAGATTAGGTCCTGTTACCCCACGCCGCTGGGAACCGGGGCTGGTGGCCATGCTGGTGCTCACGGAATCTGCTGCCGTCCCGATAATGGCGGTTTTCCTTTAGCACCGTCGACTCGGGTTTCAATCCATTTCAAATTCCCTTGTTCCCTTTTTCGCTCCATTCAGACGCGTTTTAGAGCTGGCGAAGGCGTCTCTCGCTCTGCCCGGCATTAGTCTTCATTGTGACTTCATTGCAAGCACAAGTCAAAGCTTTGGAAATGTTGTGTTGTCTGCGTCCTCTTTTAAACGGCCCTTGTTTTTGATTCGCCGGCTTGGATGTGGGTGTGGAATGAATTTTGGCACTCTGCTGCTATTCGCAGGCAAAGATCCCTTCAGTCCATACTACTTCTGACCTTGCAAACAGCAGGAGATTGGGCCTTTATGGCCAAAACCCAATTTGATATAGTTTGTGATAAATGACAGTTAAGAAGCTGGTGGTGTGACCAGAAGGTTGCAGGCATAATTGCATGGAGCGGAGCTGTTTTTGAACTGTTGAGCGAAGAGCTGAACTTGCTGTATTTTATATCCAGCTGTGTAAATGGGTACGTGTAATGTGTGTTGGCTCAGAGCGTCTAAGATGCGAACGGGTTAGAGAAACGTTGCTCTGGATGTGGACGTTGTCTTCTGTCCTTTAGAGTAATAAAGAAATTCAACCCCACTGGCGCAGAGCGTGTATTAATGCAGTGGAGTATGATTTAAGTGTTGCATCTGGCCCATCCGCAGTTCGAAAACCAGTTCGAAAAAGCCGTCTGCCTTTTAGAACGTCTAAACGCAGCTACTGAAGGGTTTCGATTGGTTCTTCAGAACCGACTCCTGAAGAACCCTCGGCCCGGCCTTCCCGGTTTACGGGTGTGTAAATGTGCGAGCCCCTTCATTAGCATTGATCGGGAGCGCTGACCGTTTTGTTCTGCGCACCACAGATGTCACTGGCCTGGCAGCGCGCCATGGTTAGAGACGTGTGCCAGCACGCTCGCGCCAGGCTGCCACTTTGCCACCTGAGGTCCTCCGAATGTTAAAGGGGCGTTTAGGCCCAGGCTAATTAATGAGCCCGGCAATGGGGCCACGTGCTTGCTCTCGCGCGTGCGCGGGGAGGACTTGGTCACGTAAGGATTTCTCAAGCGGATTGTGATTCGTTAGCACCAGCGATTGCGTCAGGTTTGATAATGAGGCACCCTTTCCTGTGTGCTTTGGGAAAGTGTATCGTTTTGCAGTTGTATAACTACTTGTTAAAAACAAACTTCGATTTATCAAATTATGCAAATTCATATTATTAGTTCCCTTTTTTGTTTATTTGTTTTTTTATGCACCATTAGATTTATTTTCTCTTTTTTTTTTCCTAAGAATGTGAGATTGTAACAACTTTTGGAAAGTCTGTAATATGGTGCTTGGTGAGAGTCTTGGTAGGGCTACTTCAGGGCTGACATCGGTCTGTATAGTGTTTGTTCTGGTGAGTCTGGTAACATTTCTGTGCATTACTGAGCGAGCTCGGCCTTTAACCAAGCAGATGTTTTTCAGTGTTTGTCGGCCGTCCACAGGCCATTGACTGCGTGGGTGTGCGTCTCCCTGCTTGTGTCACTCGGTGCGTATGCGTGTCCCGCGTTCAGGTGGCGGAGATAACCGAGGAGTTGGAGACCCTGCCGAAAAGAGCCCAACTGGCGGCGGCCTTCATCACGTACCTCCCCGCCGCCTCGGAGGATCAGAGGAAAGTCAGCTTGGACCAGTGGATTAAGTCTTCTGGCCTTCAAAGTAAGGCCAATCCTTTCCAGGCCGCAGGTTAATTATTGCCAACAATCGACCATTGCTTCTTGCCAAGTTCCTTTGAGATCAAAAGAGAAAGATTTGGTGTTGTGAGATATCTTCATCTCTGATAGGTCTGTCAATGTTTTGTTTTTGCTTGATTTGCAGGATTTGATTTGAGGCATTTCCTGTGTTCGGAGAGCGAGCAGCTGATCTGGAAGAGTGAGGGTCTCCCCTCGGATGACCTCTCCATGGAGAACGCCCTTGTCATCTTACAGGTGCACAAATGCGACGCCTGCCAAACGGAGCGTCACAGTGACTCAGTGGTGCTGAGGAATGCCACCCCGCCCACACAAACCACAAGACCAGATCTTTCCTCTGCACCTTGTGGTGAAGAGAGAAGTAAAGTCAGGAATGTGCTTGGTGTTAGCGATTTATTAACGCGTCACAAAGAGCGCAAGCTTCGATCCCTTCAAAACTGTCCACTTGCTGAGGATATAAAGTAGAAATTGTTTTAAAAATAATAATAATAATAATTTGTCCACCAGGTTTCATAAGAGATTACATTGATCTTGTCTTGACACAGCCTCATTTACCCTTTTGGTTAACTTCCAGAGACGGCTCCCATGGTGCTGCGGAGATCATTAAGGCCTTTCGGTTTCTCCCTTTTCATATTTGATCTCAGCAGAGGCAGTGGATGTATTGTGGGCGTTAATGATGGCTGGGGTTTACTGTCTCTCACGCCGGGCTGCTTGGTCTTATGTTTAAACAGCTCTATTTTAATGGTGTAGCACTTTTTGTCGCTCACAGAATATCTATTACGGCGTGCAAAATTAGAACGGTGCCCAAAATCAATATTCAAAGCCACTTAGTGGGGGGATTGAACGATAAGGCTTGATAAACACTTCTGTTGTTCCTGTGATGGGCGCACTGCAGCCCCCGTCACCTGACGCCGTGATTTCAGTTTCCACTGGCGCTTCCTGTTAAATCACCAATCATCTTTTTCTGTTTGTGTCCCCCTTAATGTGTCATTGCCGCACTAGATCAGTGCTTTGAAGTCACGGGTAAGAGTTCCTCCGCCACCTCTAGCTACCTCCAAGCTTTCTTTTGAAACTCTGCGGCTGCTCTGACATCCCGACGTCTCTTTAGTGCTTAAAGAAGTAGTTTTCCCTCTGTCTTCCTTCTGTTTTAAATCTATCTGGCGTTCCCTCAGAGCGTAAGAGGATAGTCCTTTCCTGACTTAGACAACTCACCCTAAATTGGCCAAGAACCACGCACCCTTTGTCAAGGTTTGAGAAAGCAATATTAAAATCTAGATTTCTCATAGACATAAACATCTATGGCTTAACATGAGAAACGTGGCCAACTGCTGTAAGTAGGTTGGTTCTAAATGAAGTTATTGGAATCAGTGCTTTCTCACCAGCATACTGTAAACGGTCTGTCCTTACTGTATGTGACAGAGTACGTTTCATTCAGCTGTCATTTTGCAGTGTTTGTGACTCTCACCTTGTACAAATGATTCATCAGTGGCCTCTGATTACCTATTCAGTGTTTAAAAAAAATTATTTTGTTATTCATTTCTAAATCAATCTGTTACGACCCTTTGTGTGCACCTGAAAATGGTAAAACACATGTGAACCTTTGTATTTATGTAAGGCTGTGCCTGGTCATTCGAGATTCTACTAAAGGCCATTTGAAAAGTCCCAGTAATCAGTCCCACCTAAGCATTAGGCATTTTTCAGCCTTAAAATGTCCCAGTGTTTATGAAATATGCCCCTTTCCTATGAGTTTTCCCAAGCTTTTGCTTTTGGTTAAAATTAAGTGACATTACTTATAAAAAGAATTTTATTACCTAACACTGGGGCTGTCACACTTTAGACATCAAGAAGATCTATGGTAAAAGCCAAAAGCCAATATTTCCCATAGAATGCACTCGGTCTGGTATTATTCCAGAGAAACTTTTTTTTCCCCTTACTCTTCTCCCCATAGCCGGTCAGCCTTAGTTCTTAATCCCCGGGGGAAGTGGCGCACGGCCCAATTGGCGCCGACAGGTGTGAGAGTGAACTGATGAGCCGCGACTCGCTGCGGCCCCCTAATGCCCTGCCGCCGTTGTGTTTCAGAGCTGCGCCTGCCCCTTCCTGATCGACCCCTCTTCCCGGGCTACCGAGTGGCTTCGAGCGCACCTCAAGGAGTCTCGCTTGGAAGTGATCAACCAACAGGTGTGGATTTCACAGTGTTCTACAGCCCCACCCGCACAGGATCTGATCTGCGTCCTCGTTCCCGCCCTCGCCACATAACTCTTATACTTGACTGCTCAAATGGGTATCCCCCACACACACACACACACACTCACACAATCACACACACATACACCTAATCAGTTTCCACAATTAGTGTGCAATTAGCTAACAGCCTTTCCAGCAGATTGGGCTACTCATTTTAAATGAATGAAGTTGAAGCAGGCGCTGTATTAGGCTGGCGGTGGGCTCGTTCATCTCTCGCTCTTTCTCGTCTGATCCCTGCCGCAGGACTCCAACTTCACGACTGCACTGGAGCTGGCCGTCCGCTTCGGGAAGACCCTGATCATCCAGGAAATGGACGGAGTGGAGCCGGTGCTCTATCCCATCCTGAGGAGGGACCTCATTGCTCAGGGTGAGACCTCCGCTTTCTCCCGTCATCCAAAATCCCTCCTGCGGCCTCCGTCTCCGCGTCTGGCCCACCCTAGGCTTTTCTCCCCGTTACAGCTGTTTTTGTTCTCTTCACTCCTGTACTGGGAGAGGGTGCTGAAAACCCTGTAAATTAGCAGCCAAGAACGGGGTGACATCAGACAGCAGGGTGGAGGTGAAGAGTTTGTTGGAGCTGCCAACAGCGATCAGTTTTTCCACTGAAAGCTCAACAACTTTGTATAAAAGTAGCAGTGGCCTATTTCTTGAACCTAAAAACATGCAAGGTTCATTTCAGTTAATCATCGGATTGGCTCCTGCACGATAGGTCTGCTGTCCATTAGAAAGTCTGTTCCTTTGAAAAAGCCTTGACTTCATGCCGCTCGTATAGCCCTGGGGACACTCAAGATGACACGTCCTTGAGCTTGCCGGATCCTTCTTTGAAATTTGAGATTCCTTTTATTAAAGCTTACTGAACCGCGTTCATCTGAAGTTGATGCAGCCGTCATGTCCAATGCAGCTAACTCAACCTTAGCGCGGTTTACTCCCCAGATACATTGTGGCTGTCTACACTCTGGTTTTCTTCCTGGTAAAGCGGTATGGAAGTGACCCGGACTTGTTGATGGCGCTGCAGAGGTGGATTCGTGTGTGGTGAATTAGCTTTGGGGATAAGCTCTCCTCTTGCTTGCATCCAACTACAGACCCCTGGAGAGAGCGCCAGGAGATTGCTTAGGTTGTGAGGAATATATCCTGCCGTAATCACATATTATAGTATAAAAATATATAGCTGGCATCCCAGAATCGTTCACATGATCCAGATGGCGGCCTAATTATCTCTAGTTGTTCCTTCACAATAACAACGTTATGTCCTTTAAGCAGATTTCAGGAATAGTCTAAAGCTTTTTAGTTTAACTGCATTTGTTAGTGTATGGATAGTAAATGCACTATCACAGTCTTGGAAAGCACACACAATTATGCCAATTGTTTTTAATATTAACAGAGCCTGCATGTATTGAAGTCTGTCATGCTTCAGAACACACATAACACATCCACAGGGTGAACGCAATCAGGTTCCATTCTTCAGCAGGAAAACGGCGAGGGACAGAGTCATGGGAAAAGTTAGTTAGGTGGAGGGAGAAAGGAAGATGGGCTGTCGAGAGCAGAGGAGAAGAGAAGAGATGAGCGAATGGGCGATGCAGATGGAGTTGGGGGTTGGGGGTTGGGAGGTGAGGAGCTAGGATTGCTGCATTGCAGAAATTTAAGGTGGGTGGGTGGTGGCTCCTCATGGCAGGGAGGAGGGAGGTGGTTTTATCTGTGATCTCCTGCCTCTGTACCATCAGCTACGCTGTCCCCTGCTTTGCAGTGTGGAAATTCAGCACCGCTTGACCAGGGTTGTGCAGCTTCTCGTCAGAGACGTGCCCGTAACTCCCGATTGGCAGACGCCAGCTCACACATAGTGTTAATAAGGAGAAGACGGTGTTGGAGCCTGAACAACTTGAGGGATTTTGTTGTATTTGGTTATGTGAAGCAACCTGAAGAAGCTGGACGCGCTCCTGGACGCGCTCCTGGACACGCCTCCATCCAAGCTGAATACATAAAGGCCTTTGCCCTTTAATCATTAATCAAATAAAAGGTCTTTTGAGCTTGTGTGCTGCGTTTGACAGAATACCCTTTTATACGGCAGATGGGCCCTAACTAAGTGATTTAGTCTCAGCGGTGCTTACAGCTCTGCACCACTCTGTTTTCCTGGGCTTCTTGCCCTCAATCCTCTGGTTTGTCCAACATTCAACTGGGGCCACCCAAGAAGCAAGCCTCTTCCCTACAGCTCAGGGTCTGCACTCATGTGAGCTGGCTGTGTGCTTCCTGCTGTGGGGGCTAACCTTGATATCTAGTTAATAACAGCGTTTGAATATTTCAATGCGTCTTCTAGCCAGAATATGCTTAATAATAAGCATAGCTAACAGGGCCATCACAAAGCAGATCTGTTTAGGTTGTCTATTGGAAACATTAGATATAGCTTATTTGCTGCATTGTACGCAGTACTCTTTTCAGAACTAACCAACTTAATCTGTATAAAGGGCTTATTTTTGATAAACTGTGACTTTTTTGGTAATTTGTTACACATCTTGGGCATTTATACAGCAGTTGCCCATTGATGGCTGGTCTGTAACCCTTGGTGCTTTTTTTCGCTACTGATGTCCGTCATTCATAGATCTCTATTTACTATTAAACATCTGTAAAATAAGGTCATTGGTAAGGTTGCAAAGTTCTTTATTTGTGTACCCATGATGTCGAAGTGTTGTGTTATGTTGCTTGTCTGAGGGCCATATAAATGAATTTTTATATGCAATTGATCAACTAAATCATCTTTAGATTTTTTTGCTCTGCATTGGTAATTTCCAGTTAGATTATAGATATTCCCCAAAGGGAAAATCTCCACCCTTTGCAACTTTAGTCATTGGTAGCATTATATCAGTGTTATGCCATTTTTATCTGGTGCCTTCTGGTTTTACACAAGCGGGATTACGTGTCAGTAATTGGGGTGGGTGAGAGCAAAAAACAAACAAACCAGGAGAACAGTTGTCTTTTGGAAATGACAGGCTGGTCATTGAGGTGTAGCAACCCTTGTGCTGGTACTGATTATACATACTTATTATACCTTATTTAAAAACCTGTCCATTAATTGATATTCATTTAATGAGGTTTGGTTGAAGGGAATACGGGCGGGTTCTGAGTAATGATTCCCAACGGCTGGATAAGCTCCGTCTCGTCACAGAGACCTCCCGACTGTAGCTTTAACTTTAACGGTAGCAGAGCAACCTTCTCTGTGCTGCGGAGTTGCTCTTGTCTGTGGTAGCTTTCAGTGATTATATTTTTAAAAACTAATTATTATATAGACTAAAACAACTCTGCGGTCTATTTAAGGAAGTAATGAAGACCGTTACATTGTAGTTGATATTTGAAACTGAAATAAGACGCATCACAAAAACATCCTCAAAAACTGACTGTTCTCTTTAGGCCCTCGCTATGTGGTCCAGATCGGGGACAAAGTCATTGATTATAATGAAGAGTTCCGGCTGTTTCTAGCCACCCGGAACCCAAGCCCCTTCATTCCGCCTGACGCAGCCTCTGCTGTGACAGAGGTCAACTTCACTACCACTCGAGCCGGCCTTCGCGGACAGGTAAAAACGCCGCCCACTGGTGAAGAAGCTGAACTTGAGCTTCACCCAAGTGGCTAGAAAGGAGACACCTTAGGCCTTAGTCTGTAATACTGTGATCATTGTGTTGTAAATGTACCAAAAAAGTATTTGCTGTTTTGATGGGCATCTGTTTTTTGTGGGTTCGGGTTGGCAGTTATAGAAGATTGATTTTTTTTTAAAATCTTTATTTTATTATTTTCTCGTGACAAATATTACTCCTATTCTGATGGACCCTTTCATTTGACCGATTTTAAAAATAATTGATTTATTTTTTAAAAGATCGTTCCTAAATAACTAATGTTAAGATGTCCATTACGCATATATGAGCGAAAGCATCTATTATTTATTTAAATATATATGCAGGGATAGGAATATGTAATCATGTACCAGGTGTTTTTTTTCTTTTCTTCCCGTATTAATAAATCCCTTCAGTTGCTGGCGCTGACCATTCAGCAGGAAAAACCAGACTTGGAGATTGAGAAGACCCGACTTTTGCAACAGGAAGAGGAAAAGAAGATTCAGCTGGCTAAACTTGAGGAGTCACTGCTGGAGGTACAGTAGCGGTCCGCTGTTACGAGCCCCGGGTCCTGGTGATGCTGCAAAAACGGCACCGTTTTAACCCAGGTCACCTGCCCTGCTCCAGGCAAATGCGGTATTTCTCCCGCCGATGTCTGGCCAGTGATGGATCCCGTGCCACCCTTCTCATCCTCTGTTCCTCTCATGCGCAGACTCTGGCCACGGCGCAGGGCAACATCCTGGAGAACAAGGAGCTCATAGAGTCTTTGAACCAGACCAAGTCTAGCAGCGCCTTGATCCAGGAGTCCCTGACTGAATCTCACCGGCTCCAGGCCTCGTTGGACCAGGTGAGGGGGTTTAGTAGGTCAGATGGGTGTCGGAGAGAAGGTTGCTGAACCAGACCAAGTCTAGCAGCGCCTTGATCCAGGAGTCCCTGAGTGAGTCTCACCGGCTCCAGGCCTCGTTGGACCAGGTGAGGGGGTTTAGTAGGTCAGATGGGTGTCGGAGAGAAGGTTGCTGAACCAGATGAGCAAGGTTTTTGGTTGACGTATCGGTTTCTTTAAAAGCCATCAGTTTTACCTTATAAACATGAAAAAGATTTAGAGTATTTTCTGTCGGTTAGAGAGCTCTCTAAAGTATGATTGAGGGTCATGTGGCGGAATTATGCATGGCAAATGGCCTACTCATAAATAATACAAATTTCCCCCAAATTGCTACTGTTCTTCAAAGTGTTGAAAAAGTGAGCGAGGCCGTTTAGGAGTAATGTTCCTGGCAGTGCAACAATCAGAAATTAATCTCAAAAAAATTTTTCTTAAAAATCCCATTCCTGCTACCCCTCTCCCCTAGTGGCACCTGGGTGGTGCTTGGCTACGCGTATGGTTTTGTGGTGCGTTGGCAGCTGTCCCTGTCAGTCTTCCCGGCACCGGCGAATGACGAGCTTCGAGAGCCCTGAAGGCAAGGGTCAGCTGTCACCTCGGCCACAGCCCCCTAACTGCAGGCTCTCCCAGTCCCTCTCTCTGTCGATCCATAACGTCCCGATTTGGTACCATTATTTCCCGATGGGGCGCGTCACCGATACACCAATAACAAAACGGCATCGCGAGCGGCGTTGGGTAACCGGCTGCATGCCGTGTTTCCACGTTTACGAGCTCACAGTCAGTTCCAAGCTCCTTTGCTGTGCAGAAAAAGATGGAAAGCTAATGAACGACACCAAGTATGCAAAGCAGATGTGGTACCTCCATCAATTAAACTAATAGCATCCCAGAATGCATAGGGTCGTGTAAAAAAAAAACTGCAGGAAGGACCTGGTCGCCTGTAATTATAACCAGGGCGGCTGCAGGAGTGAGTGTACCTCGGTGACTTTGAGAGAGGGTAATTGTTGGGGCAATTGATACTTTTAAACACTGTTAACGAACACAACAAATGTTTGCAAAAAGGCGCGTTCCTTTCATGTTTGTACCATGAAAGTGACAACAAAGAAAGTGTCGTGTGGCTGTTTCTTCAGAAGTCTTTGCTCAGGCTGAAGGTGATGCAGCTGCTCTTTAGAGTAGAGTGTTGCCAAGTGTGCTGAAGAACGGTGATAGGCCCCAGTCTTTGAAGAGATTTGAAGACGAAACGATAACATGTTTCACTTCTCAGTGAGGAAAATTAGTTAAAAGTCTCTCTTATGGATTATGTGCTCTGCTCATAGGTATTAATTACTTATGCGCGCCATTCAGCTCAGTCTATTTTAAATAAATGATTCTGTGAACAAAAGAATAGATTAAGCTAAATCAAATATAACATTTTTTATGATGTATTTTAATATTCTCGTTTAATACCCTTCCCTGATTTGAAGCTGTACGTTTGTATTGTACTTACAAATACAATACAATCAAATTGTGTCCTGAATTCAGTCAAGTGTGCCCATACATTCATACAAATTGACATTGTCTTTTAATGAGCATCTTCATAAATCTATGTATACCCCCCCCACACCTTGGCAGAATATATACTGTGTGTCTGGAAGCCCTGGTCTCTAAGCTCTCTGTACTGCAGTGCATTGTGGGAAGATAGTGAAGCAATTTCCACTGAATATAATCAGATGATTATGGATTCCAATGGCATCCGCGCCAAGGCTCTGGAGGAACGGTTGATTGGCTGCTTCTGCGGCACTGCGTGCTAGTCGAGATGTGAGGGAATGCTCCGGAAACTGGACTGTGGCTCAGTCCGAGCCTTTCTTCAGATTCGTATCCCCAGAGCTGCGTCAGGAGACTTTAATTCAGTTCATTCAGACAAGTGCATTTAGTGAACTTAGACGAAAGTCAGTATAAAGGAAATCCAGTTTTTTTTTTTTTAATGTTTAGGAAATTGAATTGTCAAAATGAGGGATTATGTTTTTTTATCAGCTTTTAGTTATGCCCTCTTTCTTCTCTTTTTATCCTAATTGAACAAAGTTGATGCAGTTTGTGCCTTTTTTATTTAAATTTTTAAAAGTTGTGTAGTCTCCAAGTACTACTGGTCAATTTCGATAAGTGAGCAGTTTAAAGTAAGCGTTATATTGGTCACCCCTATTGTAGAGGAAATACGAGAGTTGTATGTTCTTTTCAGGCATGTTTTACTCTTTATGTCATAAGACACTTAAAGACGCTGTTTTAACAACCCTTTGCTGATGACAGTTTTTAACATAAAAAAATATAAAGTCTGGTTTAAAAATATATTTTAAGCTCATCCGTAATTGAACCATTTTCAGAGTTCTCACAGAGTCCTCTAGGGGGCAGTATGACACCAGACTTGTTTGACCCTTCCTGTCCCCTTCTCTCTCTCTATCTCTCTCTCATTCCCTTTACAGGAACGAGATGCGTATCTCCCATTAGCAGAGAGCGCCAGCAAGATGTACTTTGTGATAACCGACCTCTCGAAAATTAATAACATGTACCGCTTCAGCCTGGCGGCTTTCCTGCGACTCTTCCAGCGAGCCCTGCAGAGCAAGAAGGTAAATCCAGTGATGCCTGGCTCCACACCGCTCACGCTTTTCAGCACATGGATCCACACAGATGGGGGGGCGGTGCCTTCCAGTGGCTCCTCCCTCTTTACCCTGCCCATGCCTCCTCGCTCCTTTCGTGGGAGAATGTTGGATGTTGGCTACCGTCGAGCAGACCTCTCGCCATTTGTCTCAAGCGGCGTCTGGCAATCTGCCAGGACCACGGGTAAGCTAGGGTGGCTGAATCGAGAGTCGAGAGAGTCGAGTGAGCCTCATCTTCACCACCTCCTCTGTTGCACCTCTCCTTCTCTTAATGCCCCTAATTGCCTGCACTCTCCAGTTGGGCAAGGCCAGCTCTTTGAGTGAAGGGTAATAAGATCTCCGCTCTCCTCCCCAGGCGAGGAAGCTTTGAAATGCTGATCAGTCACCTGGCCTCCGTGGCAAGCCCACCTTCACAGCTGACGGTAGTGAACGGATCAGATCCCAGGACAATTATTAGGGATTTTAGTTGGCTTACCCTCAGAAGCATGTGGTGGAGACGGTGGCCGGCTTTTCTGGCTCAATCCCAAATCGCACTGCCACGGGTGAAAGCCTTAGCCTGGTTTAGTTTCCTCCACCAGAGCTGCAGAGACCAGAGGAACTCCTCTCGAGCCAAAATGATGCTCTTTTTTTGAGTCAGCGTGGACCGCAGATGGAGAGCAGATCTCTTGGAGAGCCTTGATTCCTGTTGCCGTGAGCTTTCTCTGTATGTGCGGTGCTGCTGTCTGGAGGCGGCCAAGGGCAGATATGTGTAGCACCCAGTGTTCCAGACCTATGTGTTTGCATAGGTGAAACCCAAATCCCAGGGCCAGAATTCTCGCAAGCCTCACCTCACTCAGGCGGGTTTCCAGAGAATTGTATTTCATCTAATTGCCCGTTTCGGAAGGATCCATATTCTGCTCTGTTTGAGCAAGAGTAGTAGGGCAGCGAAGTAATTGAACTGTAATTGAGCCGAACAGAACCGGTCCCCTTCCTTCGCGATTGATGAAAAATCATAATAAGGCTTTATCTCCATGGCTGCCGACGTTGAGGTTCATTTTAAATGAGCCCTCCAGTCCTCCATTACGAAGACTGGTGGAACTATGACGGCTTAGTTCAAGGTTTTCATATTTCAATTTTTTTTTTCTTTGAATTGCACTCCAATTACTACTTCCGAGCTCGTTCCTCAACCTCCATAAGTCTGAAGGGGAATGGCGGGAGGCGGTTCAGAGATGGAGATTTGTCACCTCGGCAGTGATGGAGAGAGTGCAAGTGGCCACAACTTGTGCATGCCTTTGGGTCCGCGTATGACCCGCATGACAGGCACGCCCCCTGGTCCCAGCCCTCTGAACGGATGTGTGCTGGAAGCCCGATGGAGGTGTTAGCGATTTCTGCTCCCCGGGGTGCAGTGGAATTTCATTCTCGCCGTGGTAAAATTGTGCTCTGTAAATGCTCTGTAAAGGGTTGACGTATGGCTGACCTTTGCTGTGTCTCTGCAGCGGCTGACAGCCGTGCTTTGTGTCCGGTCTAAAGACTGGGCCTTGGGCATCCCAGCCCTTTCTCAGCAGACACAGCCAAAGTGGTCAGGCCGGGTTTGTCGCAAACGCCTTCACTGCGTTACGCGATCGCTCAGGTCCCATGCAGGGTTCCCTTTTCCCGCATAGCCAATGCTATTCTCCTTGTTATAAATCAAAGCGCACGTATAATTAAAGCTTTGACCCGCTTGTTCATAGGAAAATATAAATCCGTTTGTGATTGATGATCAGATTATACTACATAAAAATGTTGTCATTAGCGGCAAATGGCTTAAATCAATTTAGTTCTGTGGTCCACGAAGGGAGAGCGAAGACGGGCGCAGAAAACGGAGCCCGGCGACTTTACCAGCTCTCTGTGCAAATAAATGATTCTGTTAGTGGACCCCTGGCACACAGCAAGCCAAACCCACGGAGAGTAAAATAGGAGATGTACGGGTTTCATGCGATCCGTTCGCCTCACGTTCGGCCTTTGCGATTTCCCCAGGAGTCCGAGAGCACTGAGGCTCGAATCAGCGCCCTGGCCGCGTTCCTGAAGAACATGGTCTACGAGTACGTCTGCCGCTCACTCTTCAAGGTAAAGTCCCTTCCGGTGTGTGAAAAAGTCGTCCTCTCCTTTCCTGTTGCCATGGTGAAGTTTGATTTCCGGACAGAAGGAACAGCGCGATCTCATATGTTACCTCACATGCTAATAAATAATAAATAGGGGTTCAAATTAGATTTGTGCCGGTGATTGCGTTAGGCCTTTCATAATTGCAAAATAATAGACCATATTAAGTTAGTTTCTTCTCCAAATGAATGACTTCAATCTGTCTATGCCATATACTGTATGCAGAGGAACCCAAGATGTACTGACCCTGATATTTACCAGGCAATTTGATGTGTTATGACCGTTTTCACCCCTGATAAAACTCAGTTACTCTTCTGCCCGAATGTTCGGGGTCTTTGCTTTTAATTGACATGGTTTATTACTTTTTCGGTGCAGTGTGAAGATGTACATTATGTGTACATTATGCTTGCAAAAAAAACAAAAGGGTCAGAATGAATTCTGGAACCTTCAAGGTTGGAGGGCTGCCAGCGTTGATTGCAGACATGAGTGGAATAAACACATTTTCCATTTGATGGGATCCGTTTTTTGGGGGGTTTTTTAAAGGAAGAATGCCAATGAAAATATTATTTTTGTATTGTGCACTTCAATTGGATTAGGGACACCCCCCCCAAAAAAATAAAAAAAATCCTTTGACGTGTTGCAAATGAATGCCGCTGTTGTTTTAAAAGGCAGCTCCGCCGCTCTAAGGGGTTGCTGTAATGAAAGGAGAAACCTCTTTCCCTGACTGACAGACTAAAAGGCACATCTTGATTGGAACATGAAATTCTCTTGTTCGGCGCTTTTGCAATTTGAGGTGCTATCGCTAGGCAGGAAAGCTTTTCACACCGAGGGAATTGAAGCCACAAACGTCAGGCGGAACCGAAATCCTTCTGCCTGAGCTTCCAAGAGCCGGAGCCCACACTCTCCAAAGTATTTGATAGTTCTTGGAGTGGCAATTTGGAAACTATTTTGGGCCCTTTAAATGAGTTTTAAAAAGAGCATTTTTTTTTTTTAGCCCCATGCAAGATATTTTTTTCTTTTCTTTTGTTAATAGATATTGAATTTGACATTTCTGCCTAGTTTAAGGGCACTGCAAGCACATATTAAACCTGAAAAGGAGTGCAGTGGTGGTTTTAAAGTTAAGATATGTTGGTTATGTAACCAGAAGGCTGACGTCTTAGGGAGTGGCGGCTCTGTATCTGTATCCATGCATACTGCTCAACAAGTTCTAAAATAAATATCCAGCTACGTGGATGGGAATAATCTAAATTATAAGCCATATATGGAAAATAGGGCTAGCTAATCAGCTATATTAATGTAGCGTTGACATTCTTTGGAATGTTATGCCAAAAATAGTCTGGGGGAAAAAAATGAAATTGATGCATCAGAAAGGATTTTGTGTGATTATTATACGAAGCGGTTTTGAAGAACAGAAACTACAGTGATTGTAGTGTGCTTGTATGTGTGCTGGGGTGTTCGCAGAGCCTGTAATACGTAAATCTGCGGGTCGTCTCGACGCTGTGATGTTAACTTTTCCTCTGACTGTCTGTGCGCCCGCGCTGGTTCTGTCTGCTGTCAGCCGGCCGGTGCGTGGGTGGGCCAGTCTTGTTCTGCATCTTTGCTCATTATAGTCGATATCAGATTGATCGGACATCAGTTTGGCCACCTATAACCGCACCACATCTGCGTGCCAGATGGATAATATCTTACTCAAATCTGCCTGGATATGCTAAATTATGCATTTTGCTTATACATTTCTCTGTTTTGCTCTCACTTCTCTTCAGTCATCTTTGGATTTTGACAGCTGACTCATGACAGACATGTTTGAAACTGTGTCTTTGAAGCCGTATAATCCCCCTATCGAGCCGTGCACTTTTTCAAGCAAGGCCGGCCTCGCTGAGCCCCTCAACGCCAGGAGCTTGGCTGTGGGGACAGCCTGGGCTGTGTTGTTGGCACGCCCAGCAGTCATTTAACCTCACTGAAAATGGAGACTGTTTCTCAGGAGGTGTGAGGAACACGGGTTGGGGTGAAAAAATAAAAGGCGAATATGCAGAGATAATGGGTGTAGAGTCAGAAGGCTCTGGCCAGAGGAGGGGTTCTGAATGGACTGCAGGGGCGTGCGGCGAGGGATTTTCACAATCTCCACTGAGCCGGTTCCAGGGCCCATGACTCATCCCCGATGTTTTGATACTTTAGGGGGTTTGCACTTCATCTCAAATTAGTAACAGCTTAAAAATAGCAGAACTCTGTGCCCTTATTTTGGCGCCTGCTGAAAGCGTTCGGCTTGCTTCAGTCCTTCGAGATTCCCCTGGTTATGGGCCCCCGTGTTGAATATTGCAGTTGACACAAGAACACTGCTTACTTTAAAAGTCAGGCTTGTCTCATTTAGGATTAAGGTGCACACAATGATGCGGCTCACTGACTTGCCCTTTAGCTTCTCGCATGAAGCTTTGGACATATCTCGCCGACCTGCGGTTTCTAGTCAGTTAAAGAATGTTTTACACAAATAGTGCGTGCATGTTTCGCTTTGTCGATCATTTATTTCCTTTTTTTGTTTAGCTTTTTCCAGGGTCTCCCTATTGTGCTGATGCAGCTTAGTGGTCAGTGTTAGCGTTCTTCAGCCTCAGTTAAACTCCAGTCTTTTGGAAAGAAGAGGAAAGGCGTGCAGATCTAATTGCTTTCTCTCGAGTCTTGTAGACGGGTCTAGAGCGTTCACTTCAAAGTGACCCTGCGTTGGATCTGCCGGCCTGTAAATGGGTTGACAGTAACGGGCTCATATCTGAGCACTGGCAAGCACCAACATTCACAATGAAGACCCTATGTTTGTTTGGTCTTGTCTTGATTTCGCTTACCATAATTGGTTCGGTTTGGCGGGGGGGAGGGGAGAAACCCAGGCTAGCCTCGGATCTCCGTGACGCATTCGTAAACGTTCCTTCTCTTCATAGTGCGAAGCAGAATGGAGCGCCAGATTCGCGATGAACTCGGAAGCACGTTTATGCTTAGCTGCCCTTTGTGGGCACTAACTGCTACAATGCTAAATCTATGTTCCCATCTGTCGGCTGTTTGGTGCATGGCAACAGCTGACCGGGGGCGGGAGGGGTATGATCAGGCAGTGGCGCTGGGACGGGGTTGGGTGAATGGGGATCAGTGCGGCGCAGCGCTTTCTCAGGTGTGACAGCCAGAGAAAGGTGGAGGTTGTTGCCGCGGCTGAGCGGCCCTTTATTGGAGGCTGCAGCGAGAGGCACTGAAAGCTCTGTTAACTGATAACAATCGGGTGACACAGTGCACGGTTTGGCAGGAGGAGGAAGACGTTGGGTTGTGCAGTTCTCTCTCTCGCTCTGTCTCTCTCTCTCTCTCTCTCTCTCTCTCTCTCTCTCTCTCTCTCTCTCTCTCTCTCTCTCACTCTGCCACTGCAGCCAGAATCCATGGATGGGGTTCCTTACTCACTCTCACATTAATAACGGCGCACAAATGGCTTGCAGGAGTCCTCTCTCCATCTGTTACTCCCAATAGTCTCCTGCACTTATACAGTATTTGTATATACCAAGTAACTAACAGCTTATATAAGGATGAATCCAGTGCAAACATTTCTGTCCTAGTTAAACTACCATTAAAAAATATGTTTATATATATATTTTGTTAGAAAAGTTAATGGTTGGTAGCGAATGTTCTGGGAATTTCAGGAGGGGAAGCGTTTCCACAAAGATAATTCTTTGTGTTCATGAATATATAAATAGGCAAATTTCTCTGTCTCTGTTCATCTCAGCTTTGAGAGGCTTTTATCTCTCATTTGCTGTCTATGCTCACATCTCTGATGCTCTTATTATTACATCCTTTACCAAACTCTGCGCCTTTATTGTAGTGGTTGTGATGTTTCTCTCCGAGTCTGCCTGCACACTGCCCCCGGTGCAGTGTCTCCGCATCTCCACGTCTCCACGTGTCCCACGTTATCTTACCGACTCGTTTATAAAAGCTTTGATCCGACCGTGCGCTCAAACTGTTTCGCATGCAGGCCCTACACAGTCAGCGCTGGGGCTTTATCGGTTGCCTAGCATGGGGCCGTTGAGCAAGTGAGGCTGTTGGGTCAACAGGTGAGGGCAACAGGTGAGGCTGTTAGGTCAACAGGTGAGGGCAACAGGTGAGGCTGTTAGGTCAACAGGTGAGGATGTTGGGTCAACAGGTGAGGCTGTTAGGGCAACAGGTGAGGGCAACAGGTGAGGCTGTTGGGTCAACAGGTGAGGCTGTTGGGTCAACAGGTGAGGCTGTTAGGTCAACAGGTGAGGGCAACAGGTGAGGCTGTTAGGTC
>JAOVYW010071366.1:0-20697 GCA_025775045.1 Hiodon tergisus
ATATTTACTCAAGCAAAAGGTTTATAATAAATGCATATGCTTCTATATTGTATTTTAGATATTAAGTCTTACATTTAGAACTCATGATGGAGAACTCAGGTCTTATATCATAAGCTTGAGACTGTGTTCCTAGACGGCACCAGTGAATTTATTTATTTTTTATTCTCGGAACGGTCCATTGAAAGCCTCAAATTCTTTCTTTTCATGTGATAGTGTGAAATTATATTTTTAATTCAAATTGTGTGTATTTGCACTGTGTTTTGCACCTTGGTCTGCTAATGCTATGAAAGCTGGCCTGGATAAGTTTGTCTGCCAAGGGAATGAATAATGCATGATAAATAATTGTGACCACAGAGACTTTAAAGGACTTGGGATAAACGCAAGCTGCAATTCCACTTATAACATTGTTAAATCTCTAAATTTATTCTAACAGCACAGTTTCAGTATCCCAGTGGATTCTTTGGAGGCTTCCACAGCTGCTTCAGTTTACAAAAACAGCCCAATGCCCAATGGGTTTTTGAGGTATAAAATATTTGCTTCCTTCCTTAGCAAAGGCTAACTGGTAATTTGGTTCCTCAGTCTGTGGAACAACAAGATGGTAAACTGAGCACCCCTTCAGATAGTTAATACTAGTTTTAATTGCAGTAGAGAATCTGCTTGTTTTATTTGAGTGGGAGTAAGACATGTTGTGACATTACTGTTGAAATATATACCACCCAAGGATGTCTTATAATGGTAATTGGAAAAATATTCATGGCATTCATGAAATGTGGGTTTCTCTTTTGCAATGTTGATAATGCATACAAACACATGTAGGAGTAAAATCTGATAAGTATAGCCCAACAGGGTACATCCATGTATAATAATACTATACAGTTTTAATAGTTTCAGTCTTGGGATATACATACCCCAACATATTATTGTCCACATTGGTGACTGTTTTTAGAGGTTGGGTCCTCGGTTTTTGAAACGAAAATATTAGCTCATAACATAAAATCAACAGAAAGCCTTATTATAACAATTCCCTGTATAACAGGTCCCTACAGACCTAAAACTATTTGTTAATGGACAACTTACATGTGTGCCAGTGATGTGTGTGACATTAACTTCAAATACCACGTTGCATTAGGACAAACCAAAGCAATTTGTAGTAATACGAATATTTAAATTAATGAAGAATTGCATGGCTGGATTTTCAGATTTTTCTGTGATTTTTCAGTCAAAGAGGTTTTCTGGATGAGCTGACTTTCAGTCGAAAGCATCAGGCAAAAGTGTTCAGTGAGTTTTCAGACATTTCTTTCCTGTGTAGAAAAGTTCCTCTGAGATTTGGATGCAGTCAAAGGAATGGTAACAATATTTTCCAGAAATGTGACCGCATTTGAAAAATGTGAATTTTTCACTTGAATACACCTTAACAGTGAAAGGAAAGTTTCATTTTTAGCTTGACTTTGCTGGGCATCATGTGGGGGTTTGTGGCACCACAAATATAAGCATAGCTCCTAAAAATTAATATAAATTGCTGTGGGGGAAAAAAAAAATGTAGAGCTACTTTCAGCTGATCAGTTTTCAAACCGTCAAATAATTGTGAGAGATGACTCATGAGGTTCAGGATGTTGAAGATTCCTTGGTTTTGCTAAAACTTACCTCGTCACCCGGAGTGGAAACCTGCAAGCATTGAAAATATTTGCTCAACAGATTTATGCAGGTTAAGCACATTATTTAAGCTTACCTACAGCTTCCAGGTAAATTCCAAAAATATATGTCCAACACCTGCTCACCTGAAAATTTATGTTTTACAGTAATGCTTACACTTCTTCTGCAGTATCCACTAGGGTTTGTCGTATATAAGAACTAGTGTTCCAAATAAGCACTATTTTCAAAATGGGACAAAACATAATCTGTGGGTCATTGTCCTATTGTATGCCTTCATATGTGCACCATCAGAGGACTGAAGCTTCAGTTTTGCTTAAACATGAAAAATTATTTCATTTCAGTAACCGTCTAATAGTATTATGAATCTGAAATTGTAACAAGGTTATCAAAGTGAAAATGGGACAAGTATTCTAATTCAGTAAAAGGTATTCAGAAGTTCACAATATTTTATTGAAGCACTTTGTTCCTTCCTATGTGCCAATTTAATAATATGAATAATATTTTATTCCTCAAGGTTAGCTCTGGTAGATTAGGGACAATTAACGAATTGTGTTATCCATCTATCCATCTATGGAACCATCTATCTCTTTGTTATCTAAGCCGTCATCCACCGTTGCACAGCAAATGAAGTTTTGCAGTACCTTGAAGGAAAAAAAAATGGGCAAGAACTTTGCACAGACATGGCCCATAAATTAAAGCTTTGATGTTCCTCAAGGTTTTAATTTGTGTTCTGTATAATTAGGTGTCGGGAAGACATTAAAGCTGAGTGATAATTTGCACTGAACAGACTTCCCTTAAAGTCACAGGACACTGCCGACCGATCAATCCTTTTCCCCATCTGACTCGCCGTTGATTGGATTAGCAACGAGTGAAACTGGGCCTTCAATAACAAACCGGCATCTCAAAGCAGAACCAGAGACCAAACGACCTGTTTTGCAGCTGGTCAGCATTCTCTCTCCGGGGAGACAAACAGGATCACACTGGGAGATGTATACAGAGAGAGAAATTACAGCTCACATCAATCTCTTTTTTCATCATTTGAAAGCATTTTGGCTGACCACAACAAGGCTGTAGGTTTGAGTTGCAGCCAAGTTGTCACAGAACGTTCAGCAGGTGATGTATGCAAAATGTTAGCACGTAAACGAGGTCATCTTGATCAACGATGAAAAAAATAGGTTTAGGTTACTTTTCTTTACTCAGTTTGGATGTAAGTTTGCTCAAAATGGCCCTTTAACGTAGGCATAGCTGTATTTAAACAAACTTTTTACCACCTACAGTGTAGATATCCATCCATCTTTCCTTGTCTTCAGCACATGGAGGTTGCTGCCTTTACAATTGCATCTTTGTTCACACAGAAAATAAGACTGTGGCATGCAGCTGGCAGCCGTGCTCTCCCAAGCAGGACAATGGACTGGCAGAAATGCAGAGAGGGAGGGTCACGCCCTCCAATTGAACCTCATTGTACACCTGAGTGTGGTTCCACTAATGGTGATCACACTCAGAGGTCAAAAATCCCAGGCCCTTTAAAGAGCCAGCTAAGCTGGCTCAAAGAGGAGGAATTGAATGGATGGACACTGGTGTGTTAGTCTGTGAACTGCTGGTAGTTGTACCCAAAAGTAATACTTTGTTAAGTTGTTTAGTTAGTTGTTTATTTGTTTGAACTTTAAATTGTTTAGATTATGCCAAATAAAAGGCTTGAACCCTCCCCCAATGCCTCGTTCTCTGGCCACATTTGTTTCTTAATTTTTCCATGGCATTGACAGCTGATTGCACACGGCGTCCGATTTCTCCATATAAGGTGTCAGTAATGAACTTAGTCTTAGGCATTAAGAAACACTTTTATACTCTTGTTCAGTTGATTAACCAGCGAGAATAACCCCCTATGGTTCTAGCAGCAGAACTTCAGTTGAAGAACATATGGATTCACTTAAACCTTAAATTCACGAAATGGCCTCAGAATTCCATCAGCATATTATATTGTTTTTCCCCGTTTTTTTAAGGTTTTTTTTAGATGTAACCAGATGCAAATTAAATCATATTTATATGCTTCCTAGAGACTGAAACTGAAAAAATCATTACTTTAAAAGTTCTGCAATGTCACGTATTTTGTATAAATACCCTGAACATTTTAAAAATATGAATATGCTAGTAGAACCAGAATATTTTATACGATTTAATGAATGTTCATGATTGGGGGTATGAACATACCCTGACAGAAATTGTTCCAGTTAAAACCCAGGTCTATAAATTTTGTCAAGCTGTTCGGCTAAAATTACAAACACTGAATCAGAGCATCTCAGTGATTAGCACTGAATAAATAAATAGTGCGCAAACATCATTACTCATTTGTTTCACAACACACTGCCTTCGAAACTTTGCAGCTTAGCCCTTCTGATTATGTTTTAATAATCAGTTTTGAAGTAGTGGGTCTCCAACATTGCTTTATAATACAATGCTCATTAGTATTTGGTAATTTATTTTACTAGGTTACGGCTATTTCTCTTAGAGTTAAACAATGTTCCTGTTTTGTTAAATATATTAAATACATAACATAAATCAACTAAATAATTGCAAGTAGACGCAGAAGAATTTAATATCTCGGCTATACGTCTTGATATTTGAAAGGGGCTTTGTCTATTTTCTATTGAAAACATGTTGTATGTTGGTGGTACCTTTGGTGGTACCTTTGGTACAACAATGGTGGTACCTTTGTACCTTTAATCTATGCAGGGCTGTTTTAACTTAATGGGCTAGAAAGGCTACAAGGGCTGCAACCCAGGGCCCCACCATTTAAGGGGCCCCTCAAACCTGCACAGGGCAGCAGCAACATTATTTAGTTTATGGCTAATGTAATTGCTTGCTGTACTTTTCTGATATAAAAAATATGATTGTTTCTTGTAGTACGTTCGTCTGCAGGCTGTGAAGTTTTTCTTTTTTGAGCCAATGAAAGAGTTGAACCCTTCTCGACCAATAGGAAGTAGGGCTTAGGCAGTTTGGATTGGATTGGGGATACCTGGGTAGTTTGTATTATTGAATGCGGTTCGCATTATTTAGTTGAGCGATCCATCTAGTTTCTTGAATTTAACGCAGATGATATCGCAGTTAAAGAGTTTATAATCATGCAGAGGTTTTTATAAATGTATATATATATATTGGCATTATAACTCACTAGCATTATCCATGAAAGCAGCTCTAACATTGTAGGTTGCATGTAGTAAGAAGTAAGTAATGTGGCGCTGTATTGGAGTAAATCAATTACATTTTATCTGATTTTAATCGGAATGAAAAATTATACTATATTACAACTATATTGAATTTAAATGTCCTAGTCTCCCTTTTTCATTTATCAATCCTAATTTTGAGATTAGGGAGGTTGTCTCGTGATGTATTTTTATAAATGAACCCCCCCCCCCCCCTTTATCACTGAAGTCATCCCTTTTTAAAGGTGATCACACAGCTGACTCAGCAGAGCCTATACTAAGTTCTTATCAAATCTAATTGAAAAATGTAGGATGGAGGGATTTTTGACCAGTGTCTTAGAATTGGATCCATATATTTTTCGTTATTTTATTTTTACTGTTGTATAATACTGCTCAAATCTTTTTCAGGTGTTCTGTGAGCTCATGTGATCTCTGATTTATTCAAGACAGCAGAAATGATAATGAGCTTCATGTACCGTATGAACTACCATCTTTTAGATTACCTGCCTCAGCTGTTTGGATGCCTATTCTATGTATTATTTCTGACTGCCAGCCACCACTATTCACTGTACATTGAATAAAAAATTAATGGCTAAATATATTAATGGATAAAATCGAGGCTGGCCATTCAGTCTCTCTGTTGGGTGTTATGTGCAGTGGATGTTTAATCGACAATTCCTTTGCACATTATCTGCAGAGGAAGAGAGGATTTGATTCAATGCTACAAAGGGTATTTTTTGCAAACCAAATAGTTTTAGCAAATAACAGGCAATATAAACAATATTGCCAATTTCATGTATAACACTATTTATATTTAACTAAAATATTAGCTCAAATGTAAGTGTTTATTTAATTTAACTTGTGCATAAGTAAGTAAGTATCAGTTTCCTTGAAATGTCACCTAAACTATCCTTTTTTAAGTTAGTTTGTCTTCCACAACAAAATGTTCATCTTGGAACAGATGGAACTGTAATGCTGGGACATTCATAGGTTTTGGGGGTCAGAAAGTGGTTAAACCAATCCAAGATACTAGAGAAAAAATTATTTAATACGAGATACCTCATTTGAACTTAGTTTTGACTGCTGAATTTACAAGATCTAATCTTTTTGTTGCTTTAACTTAACTGGAACTTTGCAGTCCTTGAAGATAACAATGATTGTGAAGGCCGCGGTTTAATCAAGGAGGCCAGTGTCACATTTCCCGTCCCTCTTAGCAGCAGAGGGAGAGGGGGAGGTTGTGAGTCGACTGAGGAGCAGAAGAAGGAGAAGGCCATCTTCAGTTTTCACATTACCCTCTTCCTGCTGTCTGCAGGCTGCTCAGAGAACAACAATGTTCCCCAGTTGCATAACTACCATAACATGGCCATCTGTTCTGTCATCTGAGATACTGAAGAGAATAAAAAGGAGGGGTTCTTGTCTGTGTTTGCAATGACTAAATTGTTATTTCATTGTGGGTTATACCTTTTTTGCCACCGCCCCTGGTTCTTGGAATGTATCTTTTTAGCGGTGGAAGCTGAAATCAGATTTTATCACTGATCTGTTAGATAAAAAGCAAACAATCCATAAGAGTAATGAATTCAATCTATATAATAATAAATTAAAAAAATTCCCCATCTACAACAAAACCCTACAGGTATTTTCCAATATTTTAATATTATATTCAATGTCCCCAAGGTAAAGTCTCCAGTTTACATTTGCTGTTGAGGATTTAATAACTGGCATCGATAGTGCAGAATTATCTTGGTAAACGGCAGTATCTCCTAAACTCCTCCTGGGCGGCACATTCAGTGCTCTGACTATAAATCAGATAAATGGAAGTGCTTGTTTCTCTTTCCATCAATAATGCTATCTTAAAGTACCTGAAATATGTGTTATTTATAGGCTTGGGAAATAATGTAATTCTCTTTTGGAACTGATTATCTCTGTTGGAGAAAATATATCTATTTATCATGCTCATGCACATTTTAAGATAAAGCATCTTTTTTATGTATTTGTTTTGAATGTTAAGCCTCGAAAAACAAATGCATCTGCATATGTACTGTATTTAGCGAATCACTGCATGTAAAAGCCCTGCTATCTCAAAGAGATGAAAAGCCGCAAAGAGAGAAGGTTGGCCTGCTGGATGAAGGAATTTTTCCACCAGAAAAGAGGACAGAGGTGACAAAAAGGCTGCAATGGTGGAGTTGAGGGGAAAGAGGGGGCAGCTTTGAATTTGATGTTTTAAAAAGAAAGGGTTGACACATCGGGTGTGTCTAGGACGGTTATACACAAAGCCTTAGTGCTAGGCCTAGTAGGCAAGAATGGTATAAGTAAATGTTATAGAGAGGTCTTTGGGCTATATTGACTTAAGATTGATAGCACATTTTGTAATAAATTACCATATGACCGCTAAAGCTATTCGAGTGGCTAGTGTTTTTATCCAAAGGCTAGTTTGCACAACAAAACTGGTTATGACTTCTAATTTTTAAGTTAGACATTTGTAAAGTCATTTGTAAATTTTTTGTAGAAGCTGATGTGCCACCTCTGTTAAGTGACCTGAAGCAAATACTATTTGTAGTGTGATGTAGTTGTTTATTCATACCATTCCACCATTATGGCAGCAACGTATTGTATCATTTCACCATTTAATAAGAATAACTTTTCACTCTTTATATATATTCACTAAATTGAATGTCATGCTTGGGTAATTATTTTTAAATGGATGTTGGACTTTTGATTTATCCCATTTAGCCAAATTGGAGCTTTTGGGTTTTTTTTTTTATCTCCGGCCTCATTTAGTTTTACTCATTTATGGTGTGTTTTACAGGACACATACAAGTGCAATAAATCACACTGGCACATTGCAATGACACAGATTCCAGTTGTTCTTTGATTGTCCCCCAACAGGCAATTCACATTTAGGCTTGTAAAAATATGCTTATATATAAACAAGCAGATAATTGCATACATCAGCATAGAGAGACGGGAAATAACTTACCACACTTCACAATAACACAAGCATTGGTCTTGACTATGTGCATGGTAGTATATTATATTACATTGTATCACATTACATTATAGGGTGGATGTGCAGATCTTGCACACACACTGTCCGTGTGGATCATGTTCAAGTGGGTTTCCCCTGGTTTCCTGCCCTGAAATGGACTGGCATCCCTCTCTGTGCCCTTGCATAGGTTATAATATATATTTATGAGTGATCTAGTAGCCAAATAAAACAAGTATAGTATGTACTAGCCTGACATTGTAACATGAGTCAACATGAGTAACATATCCAGCCTGACATTCAGAGATCATAAATATAAATATAATGATAAGGGTACCCTGTTAAGAGCCCTTTAATATTAAGTTACTTTGATCAATGTAATTGACTTTATTCGAGACTGATATCTAAGAAAGAATGAACTGAATCAAAACAATAATAATCCTGCACTTATTATTATTCCCATTGACACCAAGGTTTGCAATTGCTAAATGAGTTATAGTATTCAAGAAAGGCAGGGGACACTCCAGTCTATGCAAGTTGGAGGAAATAAGGCAGGGTGCAGCACAACACAGACAAATGGTAATCTGAAACTGCAAAATGATCCACATAAAAATACTCCAAATAATAATCATATAAGACCAGATGTGATCGTATATTCTGTATATATTTTAATGGAAATGTCATATTGTGAATTTTATGATAAAGAAGGTGTAGCTGCCAAGCCACAGACATTTTATTCCTAATAACTAAAGAAATAAATTTCCAATAATCTGATTGAGACTGAGATTTCCATGTGGGATCATGAAGAAAGAAGGCTATCACTCAATTTTGCAATGCCATGCCATACTCTGTGGAGGCTTGATTGGAGCCAATTTCCTCCTACGACAGGACAATGACCCAAATCACAGCTCCAAACTATGCAAAAACTATATTAGATAAGAAGCTGTCACCTGGTATTCTGTCTATAATGGACTGGCCAGCACAGTCACCAGATCTCAACCCTATTGAGCTGTTGTGGGAGCACCTTGACCGTATGGTACGTAAGAAGTGGCCATCAAGCCAATACAACTTGTGGGAGGTACTTCAGGAAGCATGGGGTGAAATCTCTTTAGATTACTTCAAGAAACTGACAAATAGAATGCAAAAAGGTCTGCAAGGCTGTAATTGCTGCAAATGGTGAATTACATGACGAAAGCAAAGTTTGAAGAACACAATTATTATTTCAATAAAAAAATCATTATTTTAAACCTTGTCAATGACTACATTTCCTATTCGTTTTGCTATATTTCCTATTCAAACACATTTCATGTATGTTTTCATGGAAAACAAGGAAAGTTCAATGTGACCTCAAACTTTTGAATGGTCGTGTATGTATTTTGAAAAATATTTAAAAAATATTGTTTCAGATTCTGCTTCATCAACTTTGGAAGAAAAGGAAACACAACATAATATAACTCTTTTATCATTATTATGCACTTGGACTCATACTTAACTTAATTAATGACAGTATGCAATACCACTGGGGGTTGTGCACAAAACTGTGGTCTTGGAAGCAGAGCTGCAGTCAAAGTGATCTCTCTAGGCCTGTCAGTGTATCAGCAGCAGCCTTTTTAAGCCCCACAGATGGCTTAGTTTCAATTTGGGCGCTGAAGACTGGCTGAGAGCAGCTCACTATCAAGCAGCCAAGACATCAGGAAGCTGTCGTGTGCTGGGCTTAGAGTCACCACTCTGTGCTTGATCACAGTGAGGCCCGTCCGTAGGTCAGGGCGAGTGGGAGGGTAAAAGCTTTCACTCGACAAGGCGCCGTCGAGCACCGGGAACCAGCTCCACTCGCTTCGGTATTTGCTTCATTTAATCGGATCAATGTCAGCTCTTACAGTGTGTTTTGCCCAAATATACTTGGACAAGCTTTAGGAAATTTTTTTGTGGCGGCTGAATTTTTGACTGCTTGTCAAATGTATTTGCTCCCCATATATCCTGGTATTGGTGCGCCTATGTGTGTAGAAACCCAATGGTTTCCGATAGCTCTTAGGTCAAAACTTTCTGCTTTTTTATTTTTAATGGAGCATTAATAATTACTTGTGTCCATTTCCTTTTTGCCCTTGATCCAATCAGTTAGCCTAAAAATGTTTTTCCCCAAAATCGTACTGTATTGTACAGAAATTCTAACAAGTCTCCGTTTTACATTGGTAAAGCTGAATGACTGTAATGGCTTCATCCCTGTAAACAGATTTTGTTGTGCAACAGGTGAATACCCTGTCTCAAAGAGTGTCAGCCTTGTCGGAATGAATAGAAAGGGATTTAAGTTATTACACAAGCGGTTCTCACTTCAATAGGATAAATAGATTGACTAAAAATAGACTATAAAATAGATTACGAAATGCTATCGTGGTGATGGATTTACTTAACTTCAGCACACATATGTGCATTGAAATTTGATGGTTTCAAATGTAATAAAGTTAGATTAAGTTTTGCTATCCATTTGCTGGGCCTCCATGCTCAAAACTGATTTCAGATGCTGTGACACAATTGACATGAATGACCGGGGAACCTCCGCTGTAGTGACATTGTCATATTTCCGTTCAAGAATAAAAGCCACTTCAATTAGGGCCACTGAGCATTTAGAGGAATATGTAGAATTAATGTAGAGGTTGAGAAGACCATGTTCACAAATTCTGATAATGTTCACGTTTTCTGTAGTATTTCCAATTTAAAAAATGGTTCTTTCAGAAACAAGGTCCACAGACTTACTAGTCATGCAAGGGCCATCGGCACTCCCATGTCGGATGCTGATAAACTGATTACTGATACCCTTAAAAAAATCAACAAGGCATAACAGTTTATGGTGAGCATAGCTCTGCAGGATCTTTGTTCACACACACTGTTTAGCTGCCTGCTTGTATGTGCGTCAGTCCAGAGCTCTGCTTCAGGCCAGAAAGTAGAAGAAACGGGTTGGTTGCCCAGCAACCAGTTGTAAACGGACTGGTCTAACAGTTTTTGCTCTTAGTCAACTAGCTATTATTGCAGAAAAACATCATATTCTGGTTATTCTCTGACTCATTATAGACAGCAATAAATGAGGATTAATTGAATTAGTTAGCTAGTGAGGCAGATCTTTTTTTAGTTTTTATTTATCTACGTATTACTTCAATTTCTTTGGGCAGGTCGTTTTTACCTATCCTATCAAAGTATGCATGTACCGTTTATTTATTTATTGGCTGTTTACTTTTGGGTGTGGTAAAGAGCGATTTTAAACAGATTTTTCCACTCTGTAACTACAAAAAAAAAATTGTTATAGAATAAGCAAATGGTTTTCTCATTGTATTTCAGTTGGTATTTCTTCATTAAGGTGTTATGAATGTTTTGTTTCCGGGGCCTTAGATTTAGGCTGGTTTCTTATGCCGCAGTCTGTTTTTAATATTATGGATGTTATGGTGTGTTACTCTGGCTCGAAACCTGTCTGGGCTTAAATGTGCCAACAGCATCTAAAGTGGTTTTACTGTGGCGGTTAAATTTATCTACTAATTCTCCTCTTGGAGGAGAGGAGACCACGACAATGCTGGTGGAGAAAAATGATCATTTCAGAGAACCTTGCAGCTGTAGTGGAGTTGATGATATGGGATTTACTGGGCAAGATGTGCCTTACAAAACTCATTGAATATTTAAAATGAAGAGAAAATATATTTATATTTTTCTTTTAAAATCCAGAGCTTAATCTTCTAGTTGCCTAAAATTAGAGACCTACTGTCAATTTTGGGAGTGTAAGTTTCTGCAGCTGTGTGTACTTAGTAATAACCAAATTTTAATCAGAAGAAAATGACAATCAGAAGTAATTGCTATGTAGAATTTTCAGTTCCGAATAGCTTTTACAATAAGAAATAAAAAAAATAAAAGAAACATTATTATGAGTAAGCTGCTGATTACAGCTTTTGCTAATTTTATTTTGGATCAAGCAGGAAGCCCTAATCATAAAACAGGCGGTGCGGAAACACATCTGTGATGTAACAGGTGTAGATTAACTGAAGGGCATGCTGCCATTCTTCTTAAAAACTGTAACACATGCTCATACACAGGTAAGGAATAGCAATCAATACGTAATAGGCAAGAAACAATGCATATTTATTTCTTATTAATGATTTAATCAGGCCATAATATTTTAGAAAATTGTCATTGATATACATTTATATAATTTTATACCCTGTGTCACCTCTATCTGCATGTGTTTAGGAAGGAAATCCTAATACATAAATAAAACACATATATGCATGCATGCTGAGTTCTCACTTTATTGGGTTTGTGACACAGGGACGCTGGCCCACCTCCATTGCTTCCTTTAGTTGTTACTCGGCTGGCGATGGATCTGTACCCTGAGTAGCTCATTCCATCGCATCATACAGGCTGGGGAGCCCACTGGTAACTAGGTTGCCAACTGTACTAAACGGAATGCATGTTCCCAGATCCATTCTGGAAAATCCTAGCCTTGAGGCACGGAGATTACCCTGCTGAAAGGACCCATTTGCAGATGGATGCTATTAAGGGGTTCAGTTGATCATTAATGATGTGTAGATATCTTGTGGCAGTCTAACTATTTGTATTAAGTGATCCAATGTGTCTCACAAAAACAAACCCCACATTGTTGACACCTGCAGGATGGATTAAACTGCCATATCCCGGTCCTCCTATCAGCATAAACAGCAGGAACTGGAATTCATCAGGCCAGGCAATGTTTTCCCAATCCTTTATTGTCCAGTGTTTCTGTTTCTTAGCCCACTGAAACCCCAGTTCCTTGTTTTTTTTTTTGCTGACAGGATAGGAACTCGGTTCGGGCGCCTGGTGTCATACCCAATCCTTGACAGGGTACAACTGTTGTGCGTTCTGATATGCCTCACTCAGCACCACTCAGCTGAATTGTACTCAGCTATTATTTAATTGACTGTAGCCCATCTGTTACTCTACACAAGTTGTGTCAGCCTCCGTCACCATCTTTCATAAACAACCACAGAATTTAATTTCCACAGAATTATCAAGGAATATCACTGACACAAAGACCATGACTTCAGGTTGTATCTATTGTTCAACACTAAAAATGTAATAATCAATATACACTCCAATTCCAAATAACTAATTTACAGTCAAAATAACTTTCCTAATGGAAAATATGGATTTGAACATAGGAAAGTAAGAGGAAGTTAATTAAATTTCTTCACCTTCAATTTTTGAGATCATAAAATTTCTGGGGATGTGGAAAATGAATCAATAGAACGCAAGCAGATCCATATCAATTTTAAGTAGCTTTCTGACAACAATTAGTGTATCAACATCAGTTCCATTCACTCTGGCATCACACACATAGCTGCAAGAGTAAATCACGAGGGTCAGTCCTGAAGATTTGTTTGAAGATTTTAAATTTAAAAAGAGAAAACCACACCACAATAAATTTCTACTGAAACCATGCTAATAGCACAGCTGTATACACAGTTTATATTTAGTTAAATCCAGCAAAAAATAAGAAATGCTGGTTTCGTTACAGTTGTTCTTGGGAACCAGTACCTGAAACAGCTGACTAGCTGATAGTGGGATAAATGGGTTGCGGATTCCATAAGGCTCTGTGTTGTTCCTCTCAAGACGAATATGTCAGAAAGAGTCGTTATCAGACTCGGGACTATGAGGATTTTTTACTGGCACTGATTGGAGGCAGTGGGTTTCTGCAGCAGAAAGTGTGGCTATCGAAGCTCAGTGGGTAGAGTCAGCAGGTTTGAATTAAAGTCTGAAGACGCTTCTCTTCGGCAAGGAGAACTTTACTGTCAGCAAAGTCTTTTGACCATCAGAGCAAAGAACCATTGCTTGGGCCTCGGCTTAGATGAAGAACGATTAAAGCGATCACTTTCCCTTTGATCAGTCTGGTGGAGAACCTGTTTCCTGTCCTGTGGGATTGAATCAGCAGAGACCAGGGAACAACAGGACTGCTAGAGGAGGGTACATATCCATGGTCCACCTATTGTGCATACGCTAAGGTTTTTGGCCTGTTCTTGTTTTTTCTAGTCTTTTGCGTATGTCCTGTGTCTGAGCAGCTGTGAGAAGTAAATTGCCTCTTCTGTCAATATTTCTAATTTATAGCCACAAATTTGACCACCTCCTTGTACATCCATTTTACAGAAATGAAAATGTATGCATAATTATTTTTGCATGAATTTTTATTCATTTGTTGTTGAAAGAAATTAAATACTAGTAGAAAAGACTTTGAAGTAGAAACAATTTCTGCTGTGAATATTAATCAACTTCGTCTACTGTGATGATGCAATTTTTAAAATCCTTGGTTAAATTTGTGGGGAATAATTATAGGAGGAAAGTATACTTAAGTCAGGACCAGAAAACCTTTTGGCACACGTATCAGTATCTTGTTACATTAGCATTCTTTGCCAGTTCCCTCCTTACCACCTGCTCAGTTTGGAGGGACAACCTGACCTTGGCAGTGTCTGGGTGGTATGCTACACCTTCCACTTCTTAATCGACTTGATAGTGCTCAGACAGATATTCATTGACCCTGACATTTAGTATGGCTCTCTACTGGTCTCTGCCTTTCTATTGTTTCATCTTTGAGTTTCGAAAGCTCCTTGGTTGAGTCTTTCTTCACTTCTTTACTGAGGAAACAGAAGACAAGTATATTTGTTCTCAAATCTTGTAAACCACTATTGTAAACTTGTTAACAATCCAGAACCTCTACAAAAGGTCTAAATAAAGATGATTTAGCAGACTAAAGGATGGTACTGTAATATTAGGTACCCTACAATAGAACATGCACAGATACAAAGGAAAAAACAACAAGAAATTAAAAGAACTCCATCAGAAGACCCTGGGGGATGCGTCAGCAGTAATGACGGACACACTTTCCTAGGGTTCTGCCCAATGTCACCTTCACAGCATTGAGCCATTGATAATTTCCATGGTGCAGGAGGAGGACATTGAAAATGAAAATAAAAAAGATTGTAGACAATCCTAAAATTGACTTGTTATAAAATGGTGATCATAGCTTCTTTGCTCATTTCCTACATTTTTTTTGTATTTTAAAATGTATGTATCATATGTATTATTCATTTAGCAGACGCTCTTATCCGGAGTGACGTTCAAAAGTGCCTTAGTTCTAGAGTCACAAAGGGACAAGCTATAGTGCATAGATAAGTGCTACTTAAGGAAAGACACAGTACAGATAATAGGAAATCAATCTACCAACTTCAGTAAAGCCATCCAAAATGCATACTTACACAACTGTTCAATAGCTACACAACAGTTCAATTGCCAGATACATTACTTTTTACAAAATCCTTTTTTACATGTTTATTTTTTGTCTTCTGTATTAGTAAAAATACAGTGACATTTTGGTATTGTGTTAAAGAAACAGCATTATGTAATATATTAATTAAACAAAGATAACAAACTTATGATCAATGAAATAATTAGCTGATTGAACCGAACTGATCAAGTGAAACATAAACGGTTGTAGAAGGAATTTAACTGGGTTAAGGACAACCAAACTTGAAGGTGAATGCATGGCAAATGTAACTGTTTAAAGTTTTTTTTGAGAAAAAAAAAGAATTATTAAACCATGGCAAGAGTGAGCATAATAACAAGACCCAAGGTGGTCATCCTGCATCAGCAAGGTCTCTCCCAAGCAGAGATTTTGCAGCAGAGTTTCATGATGTGCTGTCCAAACTCTACTGAATAAGCACAAAGAAACAGGTAAGGTTGTCGACCAAAAACGTGGTGGTCTGCCACAGAAACTGAGTGCAGCCGACAAGAGACACATCAAACTGACGTCCCTTCAATATCAAAAGAAGTCCAGCACCGCGATCAGCTCTGAACTCACAGAAAAGTACTGGAGCCCAAGTACACCCATCTACAGTCTGGAGAAGTCTTATCAGAAGTTGCTGCCAAAAAAGCCATTCCTCCGAAGTGGAAACAAAGCCAAGACTGGGGTTATACAGAGTACGTTGCAGCAGCACTACCTTTGAAATTCAACTTCCTACTCCCATGCAGCTCTCTGAAGGATGCGATACAGAGAGAGTCCTGCTGTGCCCATGCCCTAAAGCTACCAACATGCTTTAAACACCCATTTGATCAGTGCCATTCAGGGTAGAAAGCCAGGGGTTCTTGGGCAGAAGTAAAGGATCCACTGGTAGACAAAATCAGCAATTATGAGTATTTGCAACCATTTCAAGATTTTTGATCAGAATTTTTTGATAAGGCTGTTTGTGATGCTGTACTGTTTTGCTCACTGCTAAATGATTGACAAGCTAGCTTGGAAGGATGAGGGGACACGTGAGTAAAGGAACATTACTGTAATTCAACTTACAAAAGGAAGAGAAACAAAGTGAAAATGTCGGGGTGTGAATGTCAAATGTACAGTTTTGAGGATAGAGGATATAGAAGATTGGGTGACTTATGCGGAAAGGCTTGAGCAACATTGCCTCGCTAAAGACATAAAAGATTGTGTTAGTCCTGAGTGTGGTGGGAGCCATAACGTATGACTAGCTTCGCAGCCTAGCAGCACCAATCAAGACAGCTCAGAAAAGCTTCACAGAGATTGTGCAAGTGCTATGTAACCACTTAAATCCTAAACCCCTAGTCATTGCCGAACATTTTCGTTTTCACAAATTAGTCCACACTGGAGTATATTGCCGAGCTCCGCAGGCTCACAGAGCATTGTCAATGTGGCGAGGGACTATCAGATTCTCTCCAAGACAGACTCTTTTGCGAGCTACACAGCGAGGGCAAGCAGAAATGGTTCTTGACAGAAAGAGAACTGACATTGACGTGCGCACTAGAGCCATTTCAATGGAAACTGCCACTAGAGATGCGGTTGAACTGCAAAGCAAAATGGGAGACTGCATGGTGAATAAGTTTCACGCTAACCGTCTGGAGAAAACACAAGTCTGCTTTTGTTCTGAGAAAAGGTCACATGACCCTACTAATTGCTGGTTTCAATTCAAAGATTGTAGACAATGTAATGAAAGGGGACACATACAGAATATGTGCAAATGAAAGCACAGCGATAAATACACAAATAAAAACTGGAAAGTGAGACAAAAATGTGCATCAAATCAGTGAAACAGAAGACTTGTCTTGTCTTGAGCTACTCTCTTAAATAGATAGATTGACAAATAATCTGGGAGACACCTGAGGTAGAGGGAGTAATGTTAAATATTGAACTAGGCATAGAATCTGCATTTTCACCGGTTGGAAGCAAATGGAAATGGACTAGAGAAAACCCTAAATGGTAGAGAACACAATGACATACTTTAACTCCTGCCAATTTGCCTTGCTTGCGATACTTCCCCTAATGGAATAGTTGCTTTACTCTCCCATTAGATGGATGATGGATCTGAATGGCTAATCACCTTTGCTCAGCTTAACTATGCACAAATAGACAGATTGCTTGAGTTTAGTGTGGGAGTAGGACAAGTTTCTTCAATACTTATATGGGAAACTCTTCACCTTGATCATAGATCAGCAACCCACTGTGGCTATCTTCCACCAGAAGGGTGTTGTAGTCATGCCAACCACACGTCTACAATGGTGGGAGCTGTTTCTTTGTGCTCACACCTGCACCATTAAATTCAAGGGGATGAAACACAGGAATGCATTTGGACACCTTCATTTGAGAAACCCACAGACCTGCTTGCATGTTCTACTGAACTAAAAAGGAGCCTATTCTGCCAGCACACAAATTGAAAACGGAGACTAATTGACAACCCATACTTGCTAAGGTCTGTGAGTTAACTATGAATGGTCCCTGAATACCCACCGTGACAAGTTATCAGTGCACCAGGGCTGTGTCTTGTGGGGTACACATGTTATTTTACCTCCCAAGTGTCCCAGAGTGCTTGAAGCACTAGACAAAGGACATTTGGGAGTAGTCAAGATAAAAATCTATGTCTGGTGGTCAAGTTTTGACAGCCGAATATACCTGGAGTGGATGTACTTACTCATGGTTGATGCCCACTCAAAATGGTTCACTGTGAAACATGCTTCAGCTTCTACAACATTAGTCATCCTGCAAACACTGTTCTCTTCCATTGATCGGCCTCAGCGACTGCTTAGTTACAATGGCGCTCAATTAACCAGTTGAGAGTTACAGAGCTTTTTTTTCAGGAAGAATGGTGGAGGAGACATGTTTGAGAAGTTTCAACACCATTAGCCGCTGAGAGATCAACTTCATAACAGGCCTCTCAAGAAATGCTAGTAGTACTGAGATTCAAGAGACTGTTGAACCCATTGACTCTAACCCACAAGCCAAGCATTAATCTACGTGAAATTGCAGCGCTCCACAAAGACTTGAATTTTAGTTGTTATTGTTGACAAAAGGACTATGACATGACTAATTGCTAACATAAAAAAAATATATATATTTTTTATGAATGTCATATTGCTATGGACTTTTCGAGTGAACTTTATATTATATTTATATTTCCTAAAATTGCATATTTTGTGTCTAACTTTGACTGTTACAAAGGAATAAGTGTATGAAGAAGGTACAAACATTTGTGTTTTGAGGCAGACTGATGAGGAATAAAGGCCTGGTGAGTTATTCACCAAGTTTTGAAAGGTGTCACTTCATGCCTGAAGAAATTCTTCAAATGTGTTATAAACATAGTTTATTATACATAAATGCCCCATGAATAAAGTTTATTAGTACATTCCAGGCCTGACTGCTAGTTGTAAACAATTTTCAGCTATAGAATAAAAAGCTGCTGGATTTGTTATTTGGGGCCTGTACCTGAGGGGAAAGATTGTAGGGTGTGTCCATAAGGGTGGTCTGCCATATTTGACCATATTTGTGATTTGACCAGTTAGATTTCAAGTTTTCTAGAGAAGAAGGCTACTTTAACACGTTAAACATAAGTTTATTATAGATTGCAAAATAATTATTTAATTAAATAATTTAGTAGTGCTAACCACCTGGTAGTCATGTTTACATTTATTTAAAAATGTTATCAAAATTTGTATTTGGTTAATTTCCGTGTGCAGGGCGCCAGCCAAATGAATGTGTATGTAGGTCTTTAAACGTTTGGCAAGCAGGTGACCTGAGGCTGTTATCTAATTGGTTGCTTTAGATTTTCAACGGGGCGCTCTCTCTGCGCCCCGGACACTCGCACTTCTGTTGGTAGCGAATCAATATTGTTTTTATATTTTTGAACTCATGTGATTGGATGATTCTCGACCGTTTTCAACGTCTCTCTTTCCCGCTCAGCAGATCGTTAATTGACCGGTACTGCAAGAGATTGTTGTTAAAGTAGAACTGCCAAGTTTCAGGTTGGCGCAGCATTTCTTCCAAATGAAAGAAAATTCTATTTTATCTTTAAATGAAAAACCTTTCACAAGGCATTCACCTGAAGAAAAAAAAGAAGAAAAAAAATTGACCCGATTTACAAATTCAGCAGCAGTCAAGTGATCGAGGACGAGCTTACAGCCGGGGTGTGTCGAGCTCTTGTAATGGCAAACGGAGTTGGCTAGCTGTAAGTAATGCCTTTTATTGTTTTCCCTGTATGCTATTTCAAAGTCCTGGCACCGAATCATTGTGAACAACGAGGGGGGAACGAGACTTTAAAACATCTTGCAAATGGCATGAAAGTAGTGGCAGCCATCTAGACAACGTCATGAGGCTACATTTTTTTGGGAAGCATAGCTGAACAGCTAGATGAGACATGTCTTTTCTTTAACAGCTAATATTACAACCATACACCCCTTGTTTTACACCTGGGGTCTTAACAACAGGTTTTGGTTAATTGAAGTCTTAAATATGATGAACTGCTCTAGCTATGTATTTCCCCTTGAGTTTTCAAAATATACATTCAAACTGATAATTTGATTGATTGATTTACATTTAATTCAGTTCTTCATTTTCTAACGTTTCATACAATTTTGGTGCTTTTAAATGTTTGTTTAAAAAGTTTGTGCCCCCCCACCCCCCAATTTTTTTGCACCAGCCGCCATTGGATTTGACCATTTTGTAATGAGAACCTGATTTGAAACTTTTGCACTGTTTTTTGACCCTGCCTTGACCCTGAACCTGGCAATGTTTTCTTGTCTCTGATTGGTGGTTTTCGCGATCCTGTGAGTGACGACATGCACTACACACAGGGGGTCCTTATATCTGATGCTTCCTTACAATTTTTCTGTTGCTGCATTATGTAATTATTGCTCAGATGTGTATATAAAAATATCCCTGCATGTGGTGTGACTAACAACCTGTTGTTTGAGCCCACAGCAAGCCTCTATTACAAAAATGTAAAATCAGACATTATATAAAACCAATGTACTGGTTATGAGTTGTTCGGTACAATCTGCTGGGCAGCTCTGAATTGTTGGAATGCAAATGGCTTTGCTTTATAAAGGAAAAGATATTCGACAAAGCTAGCGCATCAACTTAGATTGAGGTGGACCAACTGAACATTGCCCCAGTGGAAAATTGAATTTGTATGTTAATAAGAAAAGAAAAAAACTATATACTGAATTATACTGTTTTGCTGTAGTCAGCTGTTCTCTTGATAATCATTCTTAATGGAAATGATAGTGTGGATAATTGAAAATATCAATATGTCGAAAGCAGGTACCTTCATATGGGCAGTAAAGCTATAACGTTACAGGGTTTCATAGGGTTCCTCTTCACGCACTTGAATGCATTCCATTTCGAAATGTGTTAAATTCCTGAAGTGTTAAAATGTTGACAGAGTAAAACAAAAAAGGAAACATATGTAACATCACAGATTCAATCTTTGTTTTCACTCTTCCAGCCTTATCTTAGGCTTTAACCAAGATTTAAACTCATCCTCACACCTCTGCTCGGGCATTGAGGGGGGGGGG